>SMLS01050394.1:0-12015 GCA_004785975.1 Popillia japonica | reverse complement strand
TTTCTAAGGCTGGTCAAATTTGCAATGGCCGAAGGAATCGCTTGTCCTCAAAATATTTAGATCAAATCATTTTTTTAAACAATAACTTATATGTAGACTCTTAAATAAGATTTTATTACTTCTACATATGATAGTTTCATTTTTGATCACATTTACATATTTTTGTTTGCTATACAATGTAATAATTTAATTATATTTAAGATAATGGGCTCCTTACATAACTTTGTTTTTAATAACGTGTGTTACTTATAAATGCAACTAAATTTATATTAAACGTGACACGCCACAGATATTTGCAAATCTAATTTATCACTATTGTGCCTATTCTTTTTTTAAATGCATTATAACTTCAAATACCTTTACCGCAGTGTTATATTAGAGCAGATGTGTTACAAAAATGAATAACACAGCCGTTGTTTATTGTATATTTCGACTTCAATAGCAAATACCGCCTTATATACATACATGTGTAGATACTTATGTATATTTTGAATCGATTCTCCAGCATTACGATTTGAATCGGTACGACCGACTAGATTTACAAAACGATTTTGCATTCATTAAGGAAAAAGAATTCGATTCAGTCGTTATTTTCGATTCCCAATCGTTAAGCGTTACCGAGTATTTTTTTCATCCGATTGGCCCATCACTAGCTACAATACTACTATCCTTGTCTTACATGCGCCGCGCTGCTTCTAATACCTAATACCATCTAATACCTTTCGCATGTGGAATATACATATGTATTACTATTATCCATTTTTTTTCTGAAACCTTCAGAAAATATTACTGCTATAACTTTATAATTTACTATAATTATATAGATTCTGTTCTAAATTATAAAAAATTACCAAACAGTATTACACAATAAAATAATAATTACAAACTATCTACGAAAAATTCTGAATTACGCATCGCTATGTGTGCAAATTCGTGTAGTTTTAGTTGCATATCGATCCAAAACTTGTCGCGCTTCGATTCGCAATTAATTTGAAAAAGATGGTACATACATATATAAAAATAGCGGCATCACAAATTAGGATAAAATTCAGCGGAGAGTTACGTACAAATGGACATTGTTTCTTTTACTGTCCAAATTCTCTGCATTGAGCATATACAGTGACAAATATCTCTACTCCAGGTGTCTGACCGGTGTTCTTAATATATGAACGGATTACATATACAGTACGACCTCTGGAATTAATAATTGCAACGGTGGATTCGGATTGTTGAAGTGTTTGTATTATCGAGCAAAGTAGAACATCTCACTTTTTTTATTTTTTATAAATTTCTACATTCTCAAAATAAGAGGTTCTTATTTTCAAATAAAATTAACAACTGTAGTATACTATAATTTAGATACAGTGAAACCTGCCTAAGACGGACCCTTGATAAAACGGAAAACTGTTTAAGCCGGATAATTTTCATAGTCCGGAATCGTCCTCGTAAAAAAACATAGCAACTGTACCTCTTTAAAACGGAACCTGTTTAACGCGAAACCGTACTAATAAATTTAGACCAAAAAGTATTGTGAACCTCCGTAAAACGGAATCGGTTTCCACCATAAATAACAGAGTTTACATACTTCAAATGACCGGCAACGGTCCTTGGCTTGATTTACGATTAGAAAACAGACTATTTCTGACGGCCACCTATGAAGGAAACACTTTGTCTATTGAAAAATGTATCACACGTGTGGATTACTAGTTAAAACGGCTCAATAGGAAGACGGAATACAAAGGGAATACACAGTTGTGCACACATGTTCGATCTTTTGTCGGACGTTGATAAAGTAACGTTCATACATATATTTATATCAATAAAATAAAATAGGTATTTATGTATAAATGTGTTCCTTTTTCTGCAATATGATCTAGATACTTGCCTATTTTGTCTTAGAGCTTTAGCAAATTCGTTAAAATTTTGGAATTTCACGCGTTGGTATGCTTTAGATTGGACGGTTGAATGAAACATTTAAATTTCATATTTTAATACATATGTAAGTACATATAATAACCTGAGTAAAACGGAAACCTGTGTATAAAGGAAAATATTTTGGTCCCAGTCGATTCCGTTTTAAACAGGTTTCACTGTACATGGCACATACACACATGGTGTATTTGCATATGTGTGTATGCAAATACAGCACATAAAAAAGTTCATTTCGGATAGTATTAGGATATGGTGTTCGTATTCAACATTTTTCTTAAACCATTTCAAACCCGTTTCGAAACTTCTGACTGCCATTGTGTGCTTTACACGTCGTGGTGCCATTATACTTCTTCGTCAGAGCTTGATTCATCCCGACCACGATTCAAACTATCTATATCGTTTAGGAATTTCCATGATTCTTCTTGTCCGACGGCCCATTCAAGAGCTTCTTGTCTTGGTACATCTCCGGAAATGTCTTTTATCAGTGCAGTAACTTCATTTATTTGTATACCCCTCTAACTTCATTTTATCCATCCACTGTGACAATGGAAGATTATCATCTTCACCCCGACCATCATCAACTTGTGTTAGAAGTTTATTCCAAGACTTTTGAATAAGTTCTACGCTCACATTTTCCCATGCTGTTGCTAATCCCATTACAACGTCTTTTAGATTAAGTTTCTCTGTAGAAATATCTGTACCTTCGGAAGCAACAATTCGCTTTAAGAAATATTTTCGGTAATGCAACATTTATCGTTTGAATCACATTTTGGTCCATCGCTTGCACTAAGGGGGTTTCATTCGGTGGCAAATACATTACAACAATTCGCTTATCATCTGAGCACAAGTATTCAGGGTGTCCTAGGGCGTTGTCTAAAATTAAAAGTGCCTTTGCTTTAAATTCAGCTGTCGCATTTTATTTCGAACTGCCGGAACAAAATCCGTATAAAACCAGTCTTTAAAAATTTCTCTGGTGATCCAGACTTTTTTCTGTTATTGGTACCTCATCCGCAGCGATTCATTTCGAAAGGCTTGTGGCTTTTGAGGTTTGCCCAATACATACAATCTGATTTTACGGGCCCCCGAAGCATTATAGCACGGCATAAATGTAAGTCGTTCTTTCCTTGTTTTTCTAGTTAGAGCTGATGCTTCATGCAGAAGTTCCCCTGATATTGGCACACCTAGAATCATTGCATGTTGTGTTAAAAAGTTATACATTACATGGGTAATCAATCATCTTTTTATGTTTAGATCTTTCGTGTAGAAACCAGGTATAAACCGATTTATCCACTTCCGGATATGCACTTACTTTCAACGTTTTTCGTTTACTGTTTAGAGAAGTGGAGGTCTGTTCTTTTTTCGAAAATCGTTGATTTTCCTACTTTATATTTTTTCGATAAATCGGTCACTGTAGAACCCGCTTATAGACTCTTAATAATCTCAATCTTTTCCGTTATCGGTAAAGTAACGTGTTTCATTTTTGAAGTCCTCTCTGCTCTAAACTGTAATACAAAGTGATTCGCTGACGGTCTAATGAAACAATGAATGGTAAACAGGTAAACAGTAAACACAGCAATGGTATTTGAAATAAAAGTGAAGACTATGAAAAATGGAAAGATGCTATTTTATTAAACTTAAATCCATCCAAAATATTTTGCGCAAATTCCTTACCAGACGCGGGAAAAGAATGACAAAGATATGTATAAAATATTCGTCACGCCACTGTTTTAACAAATATATCTAGGCCAGGATACACAGAAACTGGTATACTGGTTTCAAAAACGAAATATCGTCAAAGGCGCGCATGACGTCAGTGCGAGGCAAATAACATTTGAAATTTATTTCAAGAAAGGTTAAAATCGTTGTTTTTGTAGACGGGATTTGTATTTAACAATTAATGCTTCACAATGACGTATGCATAAGATGCGCGTTGGCATACTTGTATCTGTGTATCCTAATCTAGGCGATATTTAACATGTATGCAACGCACAATCAGAATCTGTCTGTTTCGAATGTTGAATGTACGTAGATGTTGCACACATGGAACCAACAATTCTTTAATAAAAAGGAAAATACGACTACGATTACAAAAATTGTAACTAAGAAATCATCTTTATTTCACAACAATAGATTTACTTTTACTACAGTTAAATGATTTTCAATCGTTGTTTAAAATAATTCCATAGATTGGATACATTTAAAATAAAAGTTCCTTTATTAATTAGTCTCCGATAGTATTTTCATACGTAATCACAATGATATTATTGAACACTTCATTCAAAGCTATGTAAAAAAATGACACATCAGCTTTGTTTCGTAGTTTTTATAACATCGACAGCTGTTTTTGCGATGTCCTGCGTGACTTTGATCGAGGTAAACATATTCTCGATTCATAGGCAGCGCATATTACAATTTATAAGGAAGATTTTAATTTTGGCATTTGCGTCGTAATTGAACAAAAATTTTTTGGATTTATATTACCAATCTTAATATTTTTTACTTTTATTTCAAATACACCCTGTATGTGTATGCTTTTGAATATTTCTTCAAAGGTACTGGTATACTCATATGTTAAATTGTAGAAATTATGTGCCGATTAACGCCAATATCTTGAGACAAGTTTATCACCTAGAGGATGAGTGATTTCTAACTAATGAGAATTTCTAATTGGAAGTTGTGGAAGAAACTACATATGGAAAGTTTTTTTTTATATGTATGTTCAGACAGGTCATTTCGTAAATTGCAAATATCTTGCGTAATCGCTAATTAAAATACAAGTCACCTCAAATTCCGTAACATCTCTAAAGTACGGCAACTAATTTAGGAAAATTTATTTTTGATTTGTTTTTGGGCCGAAGTATTTTATCTTGGGACTTTTATTCGTCGTGTACCGCACCTTCTCCGTCCAACTTCCATCACCCTCGTGAAACGCAAATCTCCTTGGGGTGTATTCAAAAAGGCTAATTATTTCGCTTGTAGATTACTCCAGGTGGAATAATTCCTGTCTAAATTATATACATAATTTATATCGGAGATTTTCAAAGCAAAAGGGAAGTATTTCGGTCGTTCAAGTTCGTGTTTTTGATGATGTATCTCGTTTTACTTAACCTCTCTCCAACACCAGCAGTCTATTAATTAACGTAAATCAAGTGGAGATAAGAAAATTTCAAATTGCCCGCTTTAAGATGAGCAGTTAGACGGTACTGGAGTCTGTAAATTTTCTCCAAGCAAGGGAAAGATAACGCACAATAGCTGGTTAACGTTTTGTCAGGAGATAGTTAAAAGTTCCGGACATAGAATGTGTATATGAATTGAGTAGATCGCTTATAAAGCTTATATAGCCCAACTTTATACTTTAAAAAGTTTAGGATGATTACTGCCGTTTTATGAGAAATATACAAGATTTTCGTCTAGTTTCTTCTACGGTATTCTACTAATAGTGCACTTTGGTTATATTGTCGACAACATTATAGACAACAAAAAGAATAGAGCATACAGGTTAATGTGTTTCATATTTAGTTGAAAACAGATAATAATAAGAATTATAACATATTTTCTAAATACTTGCCCATATTTATGTTGTACATCGAACAAAATGGAGATCGCGTGACCAACTGCCGTAACTCGTTTTGGGCATTCTAAATCTGAAGTCTTAAGCAATTAGATTTCGTTTATTTTTTTGTTACTAATTTAAATTTGTTAAAAAGTTATAAAGTAATAATATTTTAAAATATATCCTTTACTTTATGATAAGCTTATAGAATGTGCGATTGGAATTTCCAAAAAATGAAAGTTCTTTGTTGTTACGGTTTTGTAATATCTTGTACCTCTATTGCAACAAGTTTTGATAAATTTCTTGTAAACCATACTTACAATATAGATTCAATATGGAGGATGATCTACAATTTCATATTGGAAAAATTAGCTACATATTATATTTGCTAAATATATACATATGTAAGTTATTGTAACCAGAAAGCAGGTAAATCAAGACCCGTATTCTTTTGTCTTTACTTTCTAGTTTATACCTAACGAGCATTAGTCTGTCTTTTATAGCCTCTTTACATATGCAAATTACAATCTATTGCAGAAGGGTTTGTCAGCTGCTTCATCAATTACGTAGAAGATTGACAAGTACAATAGAAATCGATAAAACGAACATTTTCTTTAAAACATACAGACTGTGGTCATTTTGAACTGTCCTAAGTTGGCAACAAAAAGGTTCCGGGATTATTAAAAATAGGGAAATATTTACTTCCATGAATTGCCCATCCTGGATTTGTATGTGAAATGTCAAGACGATAGTGTTAACACTTATATAGCTTATCTATTAGTTGTCATTTGCGAGTGTTGTATTTTTGTAGTGTGTTTATCATAATAGCCTACTTTCGCAATGGAACATTACAAAAGGGTGCGCAATTCAAATATTGTTTGGAATCGTCTTTCCAGTAACTTGTAACGGAATATGCAGTTATAGACATAAACTGAATAAAAGGCTTATAGAAACGGAAAGTATTTGTAAATGCAAACCTGATAAAGTTACCCAAGAAGTTAGACAAAGAATAGATGTCCCACTAAATCTGTGTGGAGGTTGCCTCCTCAAATATGTAAAAACTTGTAATTGTATTAAATGTAATTTGTTACACAGAATCTTTTATTTAGCTTACAGATGCCTGTGGTATTTAAAAACGTCAGATGATTTCGAATTATGTATAAGAATAATAATGAAGAATATCTTTAAAAGTATTCAGAAGCTTAGAATGTAATTTATAGTACAACAGTCCATTTCCAGACACTTACATATTCGTTTTTGAAAACCCCTGCCAATTCTGGGCAACATCTGTGGGGTTAAAGTTTCAAAAGCGTTTCTTATGTGTATTTCTATATCGCGTGGTGTCAACGGCGTATTATAAACAATTCCTTTTACGTATCCACATGAAAAGAAATCTAGGGAAGTTGAGTCGGAATATCGTTATTATTTGAATATTATTGTGGTATTGCTTACTCACAATGAAGATTTACAATAAAGAAGAGCCCATTAATATGATCTTTATTCTTGGAGAATAAAAACAAAATTTTTCATTGGCTTCTCGAATTTTTGCTCATAGGTTTTCTGTAAGAAACCATTGTAAGCCAGCCGTTTATGAGAGACTAGTACAGCAGTTTCAGGAAGTGGAGTTCCATTACTGGAAAACCTGTTACTGAAGATGAAGACAAGGCCCTGTAACATCAGAGCAATCATGTAGCTTTGGCAATTTTCAATGCCAATTTTTAAAATAGGTAGACTGAAAGAACTTTTTTCAAAATTGGCCCGCCAGATTCCCTGACTTAACTGCTCCAGATTTCGTTATATACGGATATGTAAAAGGGATTGTCTATATGACGCCTCTGAGACCACCTGATATAGAAATACGCATAAGAAACACTTTTGAAACTTTAACCCGACAGATGTTGTCCAGAGTTGGCAGAGGTTTTTAAAAACGAATATGTAAGTGTCTGGAAATGGAATGTTGTACTATAAATTACATTCTAAGCTTCTGAATACTTTTAAAGATATTCTTCATTATCATTCTTATACATAATTCCAAATCATCTGACATTTTTAAATACCACAGGCATCTAGATATATTAATAATTAAAAAACACAAAATCGTACAAAAAACTATTATTTGGCGTATTCTGTAAAAATACAAAGAGTTTAGTATTGATACCATTCGATAGATAATTAAAAAGTACATTTCCTGATAAGTCAAAAAATATGGCGTCCTATTTAAATGAATCAAGTTATACACACTTAAAGTTCTTACTTGATCACTTTTAATTTTTGGACACCCTGTATAAAATGGCAACTTTGTTATAATTGGGATATAAAATATGATCTATTGGTACACTTCATTGTAAATTTCGCTTCCATACCTTAGATACTTCTTAAGTATTTATAATCTGCAAATAAGGTTGGATTTGGAGAAAATTCAAATTACCGCAAAAACCTTAAGGTTTAGACATTATAAACCTTATTCACAACCACTTATTTTGATCGGAGAATCCAAAAATGCAATAACATTCATAGTGTTCCATTTAAAAAAACAACTTTGATACTTTTAGAGCTTTTGGGACACCAAAAAATATATGAAAATAATTTTAAAAAGTACCCGTAATAGACCTGCGTATATCCCGAAAGCGAAACTTTTTGAAAGTCACGTACTTTCGCCACAATATTCAGTGCCGTATAGCGTAAATAACCCTGTATAATCCAGACAATTATCGAAGTCTATTGCTGTATGATGTATGATGAGTAAGAGAGAAAATTATTTGATTTTCGTCAACTACATACATATATGTATGTTGTACATACGTACATACATACATACCGATCGTTTTGAGTCATAAGATATTTAAAGCGGGAGGAGGTGAAGGGAGCTACATCCCCACCAATATTGTAGAGTACACCGTTCATAGACTCATACGCGCCCTCACTTCTTAGCGAATTTTCAAACCCCTTACCTCTTCTTGGCTTTATTTATCCTATTTCTCAAAACGACCGGTATGTATTACATATGTATGTCTACAATGTTGCTCTATACCAACACAATACTTGAAGCAAACTTGTTTCAATCGAACATTTACCACTCACAAGTTTAAAACAACTTCATGAATTCCTAACTTTAGTCAGTTAGATACATACATTATTATATATGTAGATACGACTAATTAATGAATTAGCAGTGAAAAACAAAAAAAAAACAGAAAAGTAGCTCTTTTTTGTTTAGGTTAGGTAGATAGTAGTATATATTACTTTCTGGGGATTTACATTTATATTATATGTGTACATATTAACAATTATATATGTATTGATACAAAGAGTACTTAGCAATGGATACACATTATTATTATAAAGTTGTGAATTACAAACTAGGATGCTTAATATTTCTTAACCGTTCTGTTTTGAATAAAAATAATATAAACGTATACTAATTCTTCTAACTTGAAATATGCAGCAGATCGTTTATTTGCACAATTGACAAATTGACTTTTTGTGAATAGATGGCAGGTAAAACGTTTAGAATCAGTAGCAATCATTTATACGTGTACTTAATAGTAGTTTCAGAATAAAGTTTGTTTAAGAACATGCATCTTTTATAATTTACTTCAATCTCAACGCTTAGCCTTGGATCTTACGTAGCAAGAACACAAGTTTAAACAATTGCAAACACTATTGTAGTTAATATAATTCAAGAACGGCCATTAGCAGAATTTACGAAAATACGGCGTCTTTAATGGGAAATTAATTAGAAATACAAATTTTACGCCCATTGTTTCCCAACAATTTACTCCATTATGCGCTTTGCTCCGTTCTCATTAAATATCCATTGTCTGAGAGGTACTCCCAACATCATGACCTAATTTAACTTTAGAAGTATGTGTAGTAGATGCCTAAAAAGATGAACTAACTAGATTTTGAGGTAAAGAATGGAAAAAAATAAAATGAAACAAAAACTCGTATATTTGCATCATAACATATTGCTTCATAATTAATTCTTGTGTTTGTACAATAAGGCTTGCAAAAGTTAAAACTATTTTAATTGCGATGGGATGATAGTGTAGACGATCCCCGGTTTATAAACCAATGTTAGCTCATGACTTAGGTATCTGTGTAAAAGAAATCAAGTTAATGGCTCGCAGACGCGATAATCGCAATAAATATCGTTGGGCAATATTCGGTTCCTGCGTGTAGCAACTAGTTTTGCATTTACCGCAGCTTAAATGATTTAACATCATTTCTTTTTCGAATAAAACTTAATTAAAATATACAACATGCTTTATTATCTTTAAGATTACTGAATTTACGGAAAGCACCGTGTATTAGTAAAAATAATCTTAATAAGTTGCAACAGGTTCTATTTAAACTTGCAACATAAGGGAAAGTTGTTTAATATGATATAGAAAATACATCTGGTTCAATGTTAAGTAAATTTTCTAGTAATATTAAACAGTTATTTCTGAATTAAAACTTTAGAAAGGAAATAAACTTATTTATAAGTTGAGTTATTTTTAGCATATTATTATTGGAATCTTATAATTAAGCTAGCATATTGTCGCAATAACATGAAAACACTTGAAAAGTATTGAATTTCTAGGAGGAATGCAACCATCGAGAAGTACGTTTGAATTTCTTATCTCACACTATTTTATTGGGTTATACTATCTTCTTGAATGCATAAACATACATACAGCATGTTTATTTGAAAACTTCCCACCGTAAATTTCTGGAAACCTAGAAAATTATGAAAAATTTCCTGAAACACGCAAGAAGTATTATCGAGGTGCACAACCTTTGATGCCAAAATTGGCTCACCTGCTGGAACATCCTAACCCCTGGAGCTACCCCCTTAAAAATCTGAAATGGAAAGGATTATCGAGTAATACTAGTCTTTTGAAACACTACACGTTGGCCTTTGTTTTTTTTGAAATAGATCGACTCGTTTTCGAAATTTTTAAGAAAACCTTTTGGTTTGTTTTTTTCTAATTCTAGGAGATTAGAACAAAAACCAATATTCAAAACGTGGTTTAACTTGTTAAGATGTTTAACTTTTTCTTTCGCAGTTATTCTTTGGCAAAAACAAATAAAAAAAATGAAAAAAGAATAATTATAAAAATGCATGTCTTCGGTACGTTTTGTTGTCGATTTCGCATTCTTTGATTAAATTTGTTATAGAAAACATAAAAAGTAATGCTATAAATGAAAAATAGGCAACATCATAAAAAGCGGATATATCAGTTCTTCTTCTGGTGCGCTTCGTTCGGAAATATATCGTCTGTTGCTGTAGTATAAATTAGTGTTTAGTGTTATTAACCCAAACTAATTTAAATAAAATAACAAAAATAGTTTATAGTTGGCAAGAAAAGTTTGAAATTGTATTAATTTATGAAGACGAGAATCAATGCGCTCGACGAACTCCCGCAACATTTAACGAAAGGCGTCCGGATAAGATCACATCTTATACTATGTCTTAAATTTTATTCATAAATTTAGTCAAAGTAGGTCTGTTGCTAATATAAAACGTAAGCTGCCGAGAGTTTTAAATGAAGTTGCTGAAGTGGAAGCGTTGGGTCATTTCGATATATACAGTCGTGGAATGGTGTCGGAAGTTTAGAAATGGACGACAATCGACACCGAATTTTTCAAGACCGGGCGCAGCAGGCATTGCGAAGAATAGGCGGGTTCGTGTTAGAGAATTGGCTGAGCGTTTTGCTATCAGTGTGGGAATAATTCATGAGGCTGGATACCGAAAAGTGTGTGCACAATGGATATCCCGTCAACTGACTGAAGAACACAAAGACAACGGCATGGGTCTTTCACTGCAGCGGTACCGTGAAGAAGGAGATTCCTTTTTTGCACCGCATTGTTGCCGGTGACGAACGTTGGTGTTGCCATTATGAGTCTGAGTCGAAGCTTGACAGTATGTAGTGGACACATCCATCGTCTCCAAGGCGCCAAAAATTCAAAACTCAATCTTTCGCTGTCATGGTTATGGTTACCTGCTTTTTGCATCGCATCACCGTTAACCATTACATCTTGAATATAAAGACTCTCATGTTAACATCAACGCTAATCGATATTGCGAAACTTTGACTCGTTTGCGTACAGCTATAAAGAACAAACGTCCTGGGATGTTTAGGGGTGGCGTGATCCTCCTTCAAGATAACGTCCGTTCTCATATCGGTAACGTCATCACGTCACAGATATCGCGGATGAGATGGGAGGTATTAGAGTTTCCCCTTTACAGCTCTGATCTTTTAATCTGTGACTTTCATGTCTTTAGACAACTGAAGAGGGCACGTAAGGAATAGCGATTACAGTCGGACGCTGAAACCTAGCAGGCAGTTTTGACATTGTTCCGTCAACAACTAGAGGAGTGGTACGACAGTAGTATACAGCGTCTTGTGAAGCAGTGGGACGTCTGTCTGTACAATAATGGCAATTTTGTTTAGTTTAAATAAACCGCTTATATGTATGTACCATCGCTCGAACGTGTATTCATTAAACCTGCCTCATACTTTCAAAATTGCTCATGAATAACT
>SMLS01050392.1:0-16466 GCA_004785975.1 Popillia japonica | reverse complement strand
GGATCAGTTTTTTCGTTGTAGTAGACCCCTCTATCGACGAAATATTGAAAATCTTTAATCATGATATGTTTTATGATATCTAAGTCTACCGGTACGAAAGTTGGTCGCAGAAATGAAAAAATTCCGCCGTATTTGTATCCTTTCTTTTTAAATTCGTTGTAGGTGTTTGCCATAGTTTTATGAAACCCTTCGTTTATAGCCCATGGTGGTTCGAAATTCCCAATAGGATATGTTGGTGTCAGGTATGGGATGTTGCGTCTCTTCCAGTATCCGTATATCCACTTCGAATAAATGTATAGGCTGAAGAAAGAGGTAAGAAATATAATAGATAGGGCCAACCACATTATGCTCTGCAAAATAATATTTATATTTATTATTATTTCGTGAAATATTACGATGATTTCAAGCTTTGCATCGAACAGCAATATCAGCACTGACAATGAATATAAGAGGCGAAACTTCTTGAATTGAAGCAGATGCCATATATTAATTTCGGCTAGTTCATGTAGTAGGCATAAACCTGTAATTAATTGCTTGCGTAGTTGAATTAATGATAGAGGTAACATTAATATTCAGTAATTTTATTTGTTGTGTGTATTGAAGTTAGTAGTTAATGAGAAATCTTATTTCATTCTTTATATGGGAAATTTTTCCCACTACAATTATTTCCTACTTTGATATAGAAAATTCAAAATGTATGAGCCACTCTCTATATACAGGATGTTCCATAAATGCCTATAAAGCTTCAGGTGGAACTTTTCCTTTATGGATGCCTAAAACAGATTTACAAAAGAGGTAGGTCATTGGATGTTAGCTTTCTTGCACAAGAGTGTTACAGTCTATATTTTTAAAGCAAAACTTCATAAAATCGATAGCGAGAAATTGGAAATGGAAAACAAAAATCAAAATACTTCTGGGTCAATAAGCGAATGGGCAACATCATCGAATCCTTTTCACCAATTAGAAGATCTTCACTATTGAAGAATCTTTTAATAAACACAATAATAAGATTTATGCAAGATCATCCGAAGAAACAAACAAATACGAGGAGGTCATCATCCGTTATCCGTAATGGTTTGGTGTGAAGTGAGTTATGGACGAGTGACAGACATTTATTTTTGTGAAGACGGGGTTAAAACCTCAGCAGCCGTATATCGGGAAAATGTTTTGGCATGGGTTATAAAACCATTGAACCATACATTGTTTAAGAGTCAACCATGGACATTCCAGCAAAATTCGGCGCTAGCCCACAAAGCCAGAACACCTCAACTGTGTCTGCAGAGCAATGTACCGGATCTTATTTCCCTGGATAATTGGTCTTCCTCTAATCTGGACCCTAACCCCTTAGATTGTAAGTTATGGTTAGATTAAGAGGACTTCTAAGGATTTAGAAGATTTTCACCTCGAGGTATACAATAGTGTGAGTGCTCGTATGATCGTCAGGTTCTCTCTTCTTATTTGATATTTGACATTATGTACTGACATTAATGGCACAGTTCCATTGACACCAGATACTCCTATAGGAAGTCTATTGATGTGGTAGGCATAGCCTAGAGTATATCTCTTCTAATCTAATTGCTGTTAAAAATGTAGGTATTCATGTTGAATAATAGTCTTGGGTTGGTTGTCCTGTCGTTTCTGCTATTGTTTCCTTTTATTAAACTTGGCTGTTGCGTGCGTATACCCATATGAGTGGTTCCAAAATGTGTGTAATACGCTGCACATATTAGTTTACATAGAATAATACTAAAATATCGCTGTATACACTCATTAGTTCCAAATCTGCGATAATGTTTGCGAAACATTCGACAAAAAATGTAAATTACACAACAGAGACAGAACGCTATCATTCACAATCATTGGTATTACGTAACGTAATGAGTATTCTATGTATGTATGTATTATGAGATAGGTACTAGCGTATGTACATACATACGTACATACGTCTGTCGTCTTTAGAGCATAGACGCGAATAATGTTTTTATGTCTTTGCAAAAGCGTATGACGTGACTTAACAAAAATTAAGTTCACAAGTTGTCAGCGAGAATATGCATTTTTTTTATTGCATCTCGTGCGTTCATATTCGATATTAACCTGATCATTGCTCACTAATACGATTTTTTACGTCATTATTTTTGTTAAACCTAATAAGACAGAATAAACGGAATAATATGCATTTAATAAAAAAGGTGGGGGCTCCTTATTTGCTGCGCACCGTGTGCTGTTACTCTGAGGAGCTGGTCAAATCATAATATTATAATAATAATAATACTAAATAATAATAATAATAATCTTTATTTTGCCCACCAGAACAAACATTACGAATAAATCAAGTATATTTCATACAACCTACCATAATATACTTATATGTAATAAGGAAAACAGAAATATAATCAAGAGAATAAAAAATGAAAAGCTAAGATATGCTAATATAAAAAAGATATAAATGGCAAGAAAATGAATGTATAACACAGTCATACTATTAAGTATTACAATGACTATAGACATGACAAAAAGAATAAACAAGCTATGAAAAAATATCTACAGATAATTTATTAGCATTGCGGCACATAATAGCTACCGGAGACCTAGTGAGCACATTCGTAAGAGCAGTTGGAATTGCAAAGGTGGCCGTCGATCTAGCAGTTGCTCGCGGTACTTGTAACATAATTTTTTGTAGAAGATATGGACAGTCAATTTTATTTCGAACTATCTTTACCAAAAAAGATGTAGATAAATGTTCTCGCCTATTTTCCAACGTACTCATGTGTAACTTAACCATAATATTTTCCAAATCTGCCCCACGATCAGGATAAACACCTGTCATTTTATAAGACACAAACTTCAGAAACCTTCGATGGATTCTTTCCAAATTATAGGAGTGACATACGTATATAGGATACCATATGATGCTAGCGTAGTCAAGTTTGCTCATAACAAACGTATAGTATAAGGTCTTCATCAAGGATATATCCGCAAATTCCTTGCAAGACTAATTACAAAACCAAGAGCTCTCGATGCCGATTTACAGAGGCCATTTATATGAGGGACGAAAGTGAAGCTTGAGTCAAATAACACTCCTAAGTCAAGCAGAGATGCAGTAGATGTCAAAGGCAAGTCTTATATACTGTAAATTGTATCCACCGGAACCGTTTTTCTTGTGTAGCTGACCTTGCAACATTTGGAAATACTGAGTTGCAGCCTATTTCGTTCACAGCAATTTACAATTAGGTTCAAATTGCGTTGAAGATGTTCTGCGTCAGTTATATTCTAGCGTATATTTTCAGGTCATCTGCATACGCTAAAGCATCACAGGTTAACGAAGTCAATAGGTCATCCATGTAAATTATAAATAGTAATGGACCCAGATTAGAGCCATGTGGAACACCAGACGTCGTGGAGTACTCATATGAATTAAAACCATTATAGCAGACATATGAAGCTTGCAAGATACGAATCCATTAGCTTTAAAAATTATGTTGAAAAACCAAAATAATTAAGTTTGGTAAGTAGTATTGAATGGCTAATGATATCAAAAGCACGACTTATATCTGTATATATAACATCAACCTGCCCTCGATTGTCTATACATTCACTTATATATTGCGTCATTGTTGCCAGATTTGTAACCGTGGAGCGGCCAGCTATAAAACCATGTTGTCTAGGAGATAGAAAACGGTGTACAGCAGAATATATGTTGTCAAAAATGACTTGCTCATAGATTTTGGCAATGTTGCATAGTATGGACACAGGTCTGTAGTTTTGTAATAGTTTATTGTCTCCTTTTTTAAATACCGGAACTACCCCAGATCTCTTCCATATTTCAGGAAACACATTGGATTTTATACCGAGATTTATTAGTTGCGTCAGTGGTCCGACAAGTGCAGAACGACAGAGCTTGATAATGCAAGCAGGTATTGAATCGTTGCCTGGAGTAAATTTGTCAGAGAGCTTCGCCATAATATTTAATATAGTGCTTTCCGTGGTCTCATTAATCGATATAGTTGGTAGATATGAGAAGTTTGGCAAGGGCGGTAAATCATTATCTTCTATAAGTGTTTCAGAAAATAACTGCGCAAAGAAATTCACAATAATTTGCGGATTATCCAACATTACATCATTATTAAATAGGATTCCAGGGATTCTCCTTCTACCACGTTTCTGGTTAATGTACCTCCAAAGTTGCGTTATGTCTGTCTTTATATCATTTTGAATGTTCCTGAGATAATAGATAGATAGTTATCATGGATTCTGGAAAGCGCATATGGGGCCAGTCCTCCAATACGTGTTTTTATACCGCTGTGAAGACTAGACGTGGAAACCGGGGTGGGGTGGAGTGGAGGTGCCTATTCCTCCAGATAGGAATCACCATGGCTTGCCTTCAAATGATGATAGACCTGGCAATGAAAACGGCCCTGGAACATAAGAAGATCAAGTAACACAACCAGCTTCAAACTCTGAAAGTGTTTCCGACCGCAATGGTGAGCCCTCCGTAGAGGACAATAGTCGTAAGCGGACGAGATGGAGTAGTGAAAGGAATATGAATCTCTACTAAGCTTACCTAGTAAACAGAGCAAAAGAACGGTAAACACGTATGAGGTACCTATCCTAGCGTCGTAATTAGAGTTAAAGGAAAAAACACACACACACACAAATAAATAAACAATTGTAGAAATACGTACGGTAACTTTATTAATTAATAAAAAAATGGTCGAAGAATTTAACACACAGATGTAAATTGACGCAATTAATATGTTTGAAGAATAATAATAAAAAAAAACAGTAGCGTTGTCGTTAGAATTAGGTGAACGGAACGTTAAAGTTACTGGCAGTTACTATACAAATATTATCAGTTACAGTACGTAAATTGAGTGTGTTAAACAAATGATATATTAGAGCAAGTAAAAGAAATATAAAATACTTGGCTGGTTTGAAGGCAAGGGGCTTCGAAGCGTCTAGATGCTGAAAGGGCAGCACGTAGCGTCAGTACTTTGCAATTTCTTTGTTTATTTAATCAAACGGTGTTGACTAAGTGAAGAACTGAATGAAAGCCGCTCGAAAAGCAATGTGTCTAGTGTATTTAAAACCTCGTACTGTAAAGATAACAAAGGGTCTAAGCTATAGTTAAATTGGGAAATGCACAGAGTCATAAAGTGACCGTTAGAAACATTGAATCCCGAGAACTTGGTTGTAAATGCCAGAACTTACAATGTATGTATGTCAAGAAATGAGATATTTAAGGTTGCCTTCAACTAAAGTTTGTGCCGCAGATGTTGTCTATAATTTTAAACCCGAAATAATTTACTTAAAATAAGAATTATTTTGCGTTATACAAAGTGTAACACCTTCAAATAACAAATATGGAAACGGATTTAAACTCATACAGCAAACAACTGCACAAAGAAATAATTGAGAAGTTCGACAACGACGAACTAATACACAAATATACAATGCAACAGAGCAAACAAATTCCTGCCAAAAAGACTAAATCGCCTAACTGTCACATAAGGATGGAGTACGGCGTTATACCTTTAGCCCACCGAGATGAAGTAAAAAAAAATGTATATTAAACAATAGTAAAACAAAAAGAAGGCAAGTGGAAAACCTTTTGATACTTAAATTAACAACAAACAAACAATATAGGTATATACTTATATATCAAAATAGAAGCCGGTATTAACTAATCACTGCGATTGGAGCTCCAAAAGCAAACGCTTCAACCTAACCTTCAAAGAGCTTGTGCCCATAATCGCACTCATTGACGGTAAAACATAGGTATTGAGTATTCTGCCAACATTGTAGGTAAAATTGTGGTTAAAAATTTCTCATTTGTGTTTAGGAATAGTTAACAAGTGGAGTACAGTATTCCCTTACCCTAAAAATTTAAAAAGAAAGATAGTTCGGTGACCTCTCATTGAAAAAATCTTTTAATTCTCTTTAGGGCAATTGGTATCAACCAGTTCTTTTTAAATAAGCAAATAAAACTGCATAACTTGCAGTCTGTATAATAAAACACGACAGGATTAAATAAAGTTTTAAGTACTCTCTTTATATTGCTCAATTATTTTTGTGGTAACCAGAGGAGGATAACACAAAGGTCCCACTGGCAAAACAGGTCAGAACAAAAGCAAGGGAAAGCAATTTTATCAGGATCGTCTAAGTTAGCAAAGGTGATGGTATCTTGGAGCAAAGAGGATCTACACATCTATTCGAGACAGCTGAAGAATCAATCTGCCGTAAATGCCAAACAGATATTACTGCAATAATGTTTCTTGTCGTAAAAATAATTAAAATTATTAATTTTATTTGGAAACAAAAACAGTTTTTATTACAAGTACACGATCGATAATAAAGATCAAAAGTTTATGAACTGTAAATTTTCAATAAACCAAATTAAAACTGTGGTAATTGGGATAGCAACAGAATCAATAATCAATAATGAAAGTACAAAACCATTAATAGAAGAATTAAATACCACAATGATCTAATAATAAAGCCTAGTACTTGGTCCGTACCCTCCCAACCAAGCACATCCAGTTAAAGTAAAATTTGAAAAATGAAACGGATAACTAAATATGTAATTTTCTGTTAAATTGTGTTTTACACACAACAGTGAATTTTATTTCCTTTAAGGTTGAAGATTACGCACAATGTGTTTTTCTCATGCACCATTGGGAGTAATTTATGTCGCTTTTCATGCTGATTCTGAAACTAATTTTAAATTTGCTCCATCATATCAGGATCTTGACACATTTCTGTAAATGGTATTTTCAAAAAGTATATTAAATTTTAAAGAAGAGTGACTTTAATATAAGATATACATATTATAGTGCCGAGCATTGAGTGGACATGTCTGAACATATACCCTTTCCTATTTCCTACGTCACAGAAGTTAAATCACGCTCATTTGTGGCACGGCCAAAATTTTCTAGAACAAGCAAAACGTTACAATTAGATAGAGTGAGAAACTGACGTGACAGAATAAATTTATTTTTATTTTTATTACTAAAATTTGTCTCTTTGCAAATATTCATGTCTGCTATTATTATGCTCTTTAATTGTACATTTATAATATCAATGAGGTCTTGGTGATTCATTTTTAATGCCCTGAAGAAGCCGACAAGTTTCAGCGAAAATTTGGCCTTAAATAAAAGAATTAAAAATTTATTTTGGAAGTTTCATCATTAGTCTAAATCTCAATTAGTTTTTTTTTGTTTGGAGTTTCGTAGAAAGATATCATTAGAAATAAGCTAAACTAGAATTGCTACAATTTTTTATGTCTAGCCTGACAATTTAAAATCATCCCTTGGAGCACAGTAGCTCCTTATCCAAAAAATATAAATAAGAAAACGGTAACCTCCCTTTCAAAAAGTCTTTTAATTTTCTTTAGGGCAATCCGTATAAAAGCAATTCTTTTGAAATAAGTAAATAAAACTGCATAATTTATAGTCTCTGTGTAATAAAATACGACTAGGATGAAATGGTTTTAAATAACACAGGCCTGCGTTGGTAAAATTGTCTGGATTTTATACAGTGATTTCAATAGATTTTTTGGTGCTGAAAATGGGAAAATTATTTAAAAAATACCATCACGTGTGACCTATCTGCATGTATTACTCTTTTTGTAAAGGACAATTTTGTTAAACCGTGGTTTAAATAAACTATTACATTTTTTAACTTATGAGGATGCAAGAAGTTGATATTCAGAATAAGCACACTAGATTTATGAGAAAAAGAAGTTACAATAGAAATAATTGTGATTAGTTTAATTTTTATTTTACGAGTTTTTTTTAATTAAATTCCAATGGCATCAAGAGGCTGTATCAATGTATCCAACTCTTTCTGCTATATTTGCGGAAAGTTTTCAGTAAAAAAACAACAAAGAAACATTACAGATTTTGTAAAAAAAAGTATATTTCCCATATTTCGGTGTGAAATTAGGAGACCAAGACAAACCTTGGGCTCCTCATAAGGTTTGTTCAGTGTGTATTGAAGAGCTTAGCCAGTGGTCACAAGGTAAAGGTAAAGGTCTTTTCGCTTTGCAGTACCTATGGTTTGGAGAGATCCGATCCACCACAGCGATGATTGTTAATTTTGTTCGTGTGTAGTACACTGATTCAATTTAAAAAACAAAGGATATCGTTTACCCAAACCTTCGAACCGCAACACGTCCTATATCTCATGGGCCAGAAGTTATTCCTTCACTACCAGATACATTAGATGATGTATTTGATGATGAAATGGTTTCACGTACATGCGCAACTGAACTGGATGAAGAAAGTTGTTACTATGATACTGGAAGTAATGAGCCAAAACTATTTGACCAATCTGAATTAAATGATTTGGCGAGGGACTTAATTCTTCCTAAGGACTCAGCTGAGCTTTTTAGGCTCAAGGTTGAAAGAAAAAATTTTATTAGCACCTAGCATAACATTTTACTCGTTTAGGAACACAGAAAAGGAGTTTGCTCGATATTATTCCGAAGAAGATGCACTAGTTTTCTGTAATGATGTACCCGGGGCTAATGGAACAATTCCGAATAGAATATAATGTTTCTGAATGGAGACTCTTTACTGACTCGTCAAAAAGGAGCCTTAAGGCCGTTCTTCTACACAATGGAAGTAAATTTGTTAATTTAAAAGAGTGTTATGAAAATCTTGAGTTACTTTTAAGTACAAGGATCAAGGCTGGACAATTTGTGGTGATTAGAAAGTTCTTTGTTTGTTACTTGGACAACTAAGCGGTTACACTAAATATCCTTGTTTTTGTGTCAGTGTGATAGTCGTGATAGAAAGCAGCACTATTGTAAAAAGATGTGGCCACCAAGACAAACCTTACAACCTGGAATGAAAATCATTGAAAGAAAAATTTAGTAGACCCGAGCAAAGTTTTGCTGCCTCCATTACATATAAAACTAGGGTTAATGAAACAATTTGTGAAGACATTAAAAAAGATGGAGAGTGCTTCAAGTATCTTTGCAGCCAGTTTCCTCGCTTGTCAGAAGCAAAGATAAAGGAGGGTGTTTTTGTTGGGCCGGATATAAGAAAGCTTATGAAAGATGAAAATTTTGAATCTACAATCGAGGAAACAGAAAAACAAGCATGGATAGCCTTAAAAAATGTGGTTACAAATTTTCTTGGCAACAAAAATCATGAAGATTATAAAAATATTGTGCAAAATATGTATGTAACATGAGGTTCCCTGAAAATCTTGGTGCAGTATTTAAGAAACAGGGGGAAAGGTTCCACCAGGACCTAAAAGAGACGGAGAGAAGATACCAACGAAGATGGAATATAAGCATGATAGCTGATTATTGTTGGATGTTAAAAAGGGATGGTCCACTACCAGATTACAGAAGAAAAAGCACAAAAAGGAGTATGGAAGGACAAAGGAAAAGATATTATAAGGATTTGTAAAGACGTAAATAGTATTTTACTGTTTCTTTTCATTAGATTTAATGATATTTGTAAGTAATTTTGTTTTTTATATCCTTTGTAAATAATTTCAAAACGTACTTAACTAAAAATTATTTTTAATAAAAAAAAATATAATTTGAAGCCTTTCTGTGAAAAATCCTCACGTGATGGAGAAAAATAGAGTTCATATTTGGATTCAGCGCCCAAAATCACATAAGAGTGAGCTATCAAATTTAAAACAATTTTTAGAAAGTTAAAAAACGCAGGCCTGTGTAATTATTGTGTTAAAAACAGTTTTTATTACTGGTACATAATCGACAATAAAGACAAAAACTTTATGAATTGTAAATTTTTAATAAACCAAATTAAAACTCCAATTATTGTAATGTCTGTGGTAATTGCCATAGCAACAGAATCTATTATCAATAATAAAAGTACAAAACCAGTATTAGAAGAATCAAATACCACAGTGATCTAATAATAAAACCTAGTGGTTGCTTCTCACCCTCCCATCCTAGGACATCCCGTTTAAAGTAAAATCTGAAGGATGAAACGGATAACTAAATAATTTTCTGTTAAATTTGTGTTTTACACAGAACAATGGCTTTTATTTCCTTTAAAGTGGAAGATTACGCACAATTTGTTTTTCACATGCACCAATTTCTGGCGTTTTTCATGCTGATTCTGGAACTAATTTTAAATTTGCTCCATTACGTCAGGATTTTTAGATATTTCTTTAAATGGTTTTTTCAAAGAGTGAATTGTTTTATAGAATTTCAAAATGACATATAAAAGAACGACGTGCCAGAATAAATTTATTTTTATTACTAATACTGGAATAAATTTGATCTTTAATCCAATTATGGTGCTTTAATTGACCTACAAGTGGAAAAAATATCAGAAAAATAAGATAAATTACTAAAACTATAACACGAAGTAAAATTAAATGAATTACGAGTCATCTATTGAGTAATAGCTTTACTGATGGGGAACTTGCGTTTCAACAGTTAAAGCAGAAATCTATTTTCAATGCTTATTGGATTGCGCACCATCAATAATTTGATCTTCCAGCAAATGCAAAGCTTCACTTTAGGAGTTCATAGGAGGGAAATATAAAATAAACAAGATATAAATAGTAGTCATAATATATTTTTGTAATAAAGCCATTGTAACATCTGATACTCGAAGCGGACTGCAGGTTCAACATTTCCCAGAATGCCAGAATTTAGCTTCTGAAAGACAAGAAGATCAACCTACTTTTCTTTGATCTAAATATTTTAATATATAAATACGTACTTAGCTGAGGATGTTGACAAATGAAATTTTGCATAACACATTTGTTTGCGTGAGTTCGTTTTTTTCCATTTTTATCCCTAGTACATTGTGGATCATATTCGTGGCTGCATAGTTTAGGTTTGCATTTCTGACCGTACGTATCAGAAAGACAAATCATAATAAAGATGGCTAGATAATCGGTTAAGACATTTTTCTTTTAATTAGCTGTTAACTAAAAGTACACAACGATGAATTTGGAAATCTTACCTAGAATTAAAATTGTCCACTTCATATTGCTCAGTTGAAAACGATGATTTACTCTGATTACTGATGAGTATGGAAAGTAATGAGGTTATATATATATAGGTACACACAAATAAAATTTTATTAAATGGCATATTTATTTAACTTTCTCGTTAATCAAAAAACAATACATAATAAAGTTGCAGCAGTAAAAAAACAATATTTTTAATAGTTAGCATGCTCCATCAGACACGTAGCGAATACCTAAAACACACCGAGAAAATATTACTTATCCATGTATTATCCCTACTTGAATTACATACCCTTACTTGCGCCTTCACATGCGGCCACATCAAGAGTACATCTGTTACCATACGTTTGCTTATTTCCTTCATTATCTTCACCACAAACCGGACGGTAGTCAAAAGTGCACAGTTTGGCGCAATTGGCGCTAACCATGGTAGTACAGATGGCAAAAGCTAGAACTTTAAAGAAAAACAAATGGAAATAATTTGGTTATGAGTTTCAAAGTTAAATTTCAAAAAAAAAAATAAATAAACGAAATCTTATAGCATTGTTGATCATCTTCTAAACACTAAACTTTTTAAATAAGCCCACAGCCAGTAATCCGCCACCAAAATCAGATGATCTTGGTAGCCATAAATTTGCGAATCTTGAAGAACGTTGGTTAACAATTCTTGCCCCATTCTGCATGAAAATGATGATTTCAATTCCATGGTGGTCGTTTTGAAGTTGTAGAATAACATGATTTCTTAACATTTGCAAGTATCGTTCACCGTTTACAGTTACAGATACGGCTCCGCCATTTTGCATTTTTGAAGACTTTCTTGAAGGATTTCTTGTGGATTTTTTACAGACCAGACTCTACAGTTTTGAGTATTGACTCCACCATTCACTCGCAAAGAAATATCATGTAGTAGCCAAACTTGGCTCCTTCAATTCGAGTATTTTTGGAATTTTGCGAAAAAAATTTCAAACCGTGGTATATGGCACTTCCAATTGCTTGGATATTGCATTTGCACGGCTGATTTCTAGTGGATTATCTCTGAGTATGTCCTGATTTTTATGAAGAACGTCTACAACTTGGACTTAATTAATCCTTGATTTTCCTGATCTTGATAGATCACTTGCAGATCCTACTCTTCCAAATTCCAAGTATGCCAACATATTTCAAATGATTAAATGGAAAATTATCATAACATTTACCAAACAAGACTTACCAAAAACTACAATTCCCATATTCTTCATTTTCGGCAACTTTTTCAAAATCAACTGATTACTATCTACAAAATTAATAATAAGCTTACATTACTAATATGTAAATCTTTATCTAACTGTTGTACTTACATTCTTTAATAGCACGTAATGACTAACTGCTGGTTAGCAACGAAATATACAAAATTAATATGAAACGCTAAATATATACATATGTCAGCAATGCAGGCAAAGTATTAGCAAACATTGATAACCCCTAGCTTTTTACTAAAATAAATATTAATAATATGTAACCGAATATTCTAGGAAGTACAGATGCATTACAAGGTTTTAGCTTTTTAACGGCAGATACGAGATTTACGAAATTTTATTTATGGGCACTGTATGTACTATCGAGGGCAAAAGTAATGCATCAAACTGCAATAAAACACGTCTCTTGTGGGCTTTCCGTTCTGAATTGTTATTGACGTAAACATAACTGGGCAACTGCAATAAGCCGTACAGCCGCATGCCAAAAGGTAGCGAGTATTTAAAAGAATTTAAACTTAGCGAATTGTGAATGTATAGGAAATGAATATGATGATACTGAATTCAGGTAGAACGTAGATAAATTAATAAAAGAAACAAAAAAATTATGATAAATTCGTCATTATTTTATAGTGTAAAATATTGTTTAAATAATAATTACAAAAATTATAAAATTGGAAATTTAAATATTATATTCTTAGCATTCGCTTAATGTTTTAATTGAAACAACACAAACTATACACAGGGTGTTTGGTAATGAAACGGTCATACTTTACAGCGTGTTGGTAGAGATCATTTGCAAAATTATAGCCCAATTTGCCTTATTCAAAAGTCGCCCGTTTTCGAGATATTGTTTTTTGTTTTTTTCGAAGTTTACTACTTACCCTTACTCAAACTTAAAATTTACGAAAATAATTAAAGTCTTTCTCAATTTTTCAGTTTGTATGGTTAGAGGACATCTCAGCACACACCTCTAGATTTTTACGTTTGGGGGACCATGAAAGGGCTCGTCTATTCTACGGAAGTAAACACGCGCGAAGAATTAATTAACAGAATAAATTGATGCAGCTATAACTATAATGTAACTCAAAGAGTTACATATACACAGGTTCGAAAACGTGCTCGTGCTTGCATCAGAAATGCAGGAGGTACCTTTGAAGGCAGTTTGTAATTATTTTATTTTATTTACTAATAAAGGAATTAAATTTGTGGTTTTTATTTATGGCGTTCTTCGTCAATTTACTATGCCCAATTATTAATGAGTAGGTAAGATAAATGGTAAGTGGTATTGCGTCATTAGAAAGCTATTTTAACAAAGTTTTTGATATAATTTGTATGCTTAATGCATTATGGAAATTTAGAAATAAATAGTCACAAAGGTAGCGATTGTGTCTACACTTTCATCAAAAGAGGAAGTTTTAACTTTTTTTCGTTTAATTTGCTCAAGTATTTATCGTAACTTTCGTCCATAATGTGTGCTGAGATGTCCTCTAACTATACAAACAGAAAAGTTGAGGAAGAGTTTAATTATTTCCGTAAATTTTAAGTTTGAGTAAGAGTAAGTAGTGAACTTCGAAAAAAACAAAAAAAACACAATGGGCCGTATTCATAAAAAAAGGTGATGCTTATACTTGCAGATTATGAAGAAAATCCTTCATCTCGCATTCATAATATTCCAAGTAAAACCTTATACTTATAGAGTATGAGCATATCCACAAAAAAGTATTTGGTTATTCATAAACTTTACCTTTTACTCTAAATAAAAAGGATATCCTTCAATAATTTTGAGTGTGGTCTGTAGCAGACTCAGTCGTGTAGTGGTCAGTTGTAACGATGGCATGTAGTGGAACTGAGAGAGATTAAACACTACAAGCAGCGTTTATCAACACTTGTTCGTGATTACAGAGAATTATACCGGTTCGAAGAGGAAAATGTGCAATGGCTTGCCAACAGGTTTTTGGGAATACATGCTGAAACTCGAGGAGGTGCGTTATCATCCGTCCTAAAAATGAAGATATGTTTACGCTATCTCAGTGACCCTCGGTATCAGAAAGGCATTGGTCAAGAACTGGGTGAAAGTCAAGCTACAGTATCCCGTACAGTGACTGCCGTAATTAACAGCATAGTTGCGCAATCAAATTACTGGATAAAGTTTCCATCTACTAACAATGAACTTATGGCTGCGAAACAGTTATGGCAAAGCAAGTATAGGTTTCCGACAGCAGTTGGTGTAGTTGACTTTACCCACATAGGAATACTGAAACCAAATCGCCATGGTGATGAGTATGTCAACCGAAAAGGTCATCCTACACTGAATGTACAAGCCACTTGTGATGCAAGGGAAATGTTCACTAGTGTGGACGTTAGTTGGCCTGGATCGGTTCACGATTCAAGAATATGGAGAAATTCACAAATAGGGGTTCGTTCACAAAATAAAAACAACGTCGTGCTACTTGCTGATGATGGATATGGTATAGAGCCGTGGCTCATGACTCCATTCAGAAATCCCGCTCCAGGTCCTGAACTAAATTATAATAAACTTTTGAAAAAAGAGAGAGTGATAATTGACCGTTGTTTTGGTCAAGTGAAACGTAGATTTCCTATTTTGCAATACGTTTGCCGAGTGAAACTGGAGAATGTGCCAAAAATAATTGTTGCTGTATTGTGCTTCATAACGCGGCAAAATCGTTGCAAGACCTCGATTTTGAAGCACCTGAAGAGATGCCAGAAGAAGATGGCAATGATAATGATGAAGTTGATCTACCTCTTCGCCAGCAACGACAAGAAGTCACTTATTACTTATTCTTGGAGGATATCCTTGCAAGTATAAGGTAATCATTATTAATTCGAAAAAAAGGAAATGCTTATACTCCTACCTTTTTCTTCAACTCGAAACCTTATACTTCTACCTTATACTTACAAGGATATCCTTCAGTTTTATGAATACGGCCCAATACCTTGATTAGATAAGGCAAATTAGGCTATATCTATTGTAAATTATCTGTACTAACATGCTGTAAAGTATGACCGTTTCATTACCAAACACCCTGTATATCTTAAAGATATACAATATATACATTATATCATTAGTTTTCTTAAGAAGTTTTAATCGTTTCAATCATTACTACACTAATTTAAAGGTAGTAATAGTATTATAACACATAACATATAACATAACAATTAACACTTCTGAAGTAAATTAATTATAATTTTATAATCAAAAACTAATCAATCCTGAAGTACTTGGAAACTCTAATTTTACAAGATAAGTAAGAGGTTGTGTAATTTATTATATTATAAGTTATATGTATAACTTTAAGCCCAACATTTTTAGTAGATAATATTTCATTAGATGAATTAATTTGTAATGTAGAACATATTATTCAAAATTCAGTAGAATCACATACCTATACAAAACACTTAGCGGAACAAGTTAGTAAATATAATATGCATTATAAAAATAGAAATAGTAGTAAAAGCAAAAATAGATTATTATTATTTGATACGAACTAAATGTCGATTTAATCCTCTCCACTGACGAAGTTATAAGGAATACCTAATAAAATGATTTTTAATAATAGTCTTAGAATTAACCTAAAAGTAGAAAAATATCTGAACTGTGCTTATCAATGCACATAGAGGAAAAATACATTTATTATACCTATGTTTTAATAAATTAAAACTAAATTCATTATTTTGTGCATGCGTAAATTTATAAATATAAATTTCTTTAAAATGCTACTTCATTTAAATCGTTTCTTAATAAGGCATCGGAAACAATTCGTTTTTCTATAAGTAGAATCGTGTTATTATATTAAAAAGCATATTATTCAAAATTTACATGTGTAAAACATACATGTGTCATCCATATATGTATAATAGCAAAACAATATTTAATTTTGCCAAAGAAACAGCTTGTGCTTACGAAATCTAGTTAAGAATTCCAGTCAGCATTACTTCTTAATATAAAGGGTAAATGCAACTATTGTAAATGAAATTTTATTATCCAGATAGTTTTTCCACTTGTTAGGTCAATGATAACACTTGCAAATTCTAACAAAAGTCAAATTTATTCCAAAACCTTTACAAAATTTATAATCTGGTTTTCGTAACAACTTCTTCAGTGGAATAAAATTGACATTTATTTAGTGTCAAAATATAAATAAATAACTAGCCATGCCTATCAACAAAATTATCTACAGACAAAGAAATTCAGTGATATATAGGATTATGTTTACAATATATTGGACAATTTAAGATATTTTGAAA
>SMLS01050391.1:0-10223 GCA_004785975.1 Popillia japonica | reverse complement strand
ATTGCTTATTGAAAACCTTTTTCCATCCAGTCCGATATGTCAATCTGTCAAAAAAGACTTTATTTTCAATCAGGATATTGGCGTTTGATATTCGGCAAAAATCGTAAAGATCTGATCGAAGGCAGATCAAATTACGACATAACCTTCTAACAGTTTGGACTCCTCACCTAACGGACTCTCAGAGGCACAAATTGAAAAAATGAACTGCACGCAAAATGCTCAAGTTAGAAGCAAAATAGCAAGAACTATGAGACTTCTTTCTAAGGCTAAATGCTTTGTTTTTGGTGGTAGATACCTAATGAATTTTCCAAACTACGACTTCAAATTTGGAGCAACAGGTTTTATATTGAAGAAGCGCTTTTTAATGCCAAACTTCTAACTATAGTTCTAGGCAACCAGACAAAATATAAATAAAATAATATAAAAATATAAAAAATATAATAATAAATAAATAAAATTGGATATCACATCAGGACAGTTAAAAGAAACTGTCATGCTAGCGGGCATGTCTGAACAGGATTTAACATGTTTGGGCTTCATTTGTACGTCATAGTCGTTAAACCACTACATTTTTTTTTCTCTAGAACCAATCAAATCAAGGCATTAATAGATCTGTGCATATGTGAGTTCATAGAAGACCCTACAGACACGTTATTCGACCCAAATTGACTCAATGTATGGTACTAACATTATTTAAACGTTTTTTGAATTCGCAATGTCCCGTATGTGTGTTAACAATCCTAACAGTTTTTGTTATGTATGTAGAGAATTCACCGTTCAACAGCATAAACGAAATATTACACCTTTAATAGAAAAATCGTATAACCTTTATTTTAAATTAAAAATTACAAATCAAGACAAGTTGTGGACCCCTCACAATGTCTGTGCACGATGTGCTGTTACTTTGAGAAGCTGGGTAAAAGCTAAGAGCATAGCTATGCCATTTGGTAGGCCTATGATTTGGCGAGAACAAAAGGATCATTCCACAGACTGCTACTTTGATTGTACAAAGACTTTCGGGTTTTCCAGTAAAAATAAGGATAAAATTACCTATCCAAATTTACCTTCTGCTACTCGTCCAGTTCTTCATTCGGAGTCTTTGCCAGTACCAAGTCCTATGGATGTTTCGAACCAAGAACATGTTGAAACTGAGATAGAAGAATACATGTCAGAGTTGTCGGACACAGATGAAGAATATTTGCCATCTCATTTAATAAATCAATTGGAATTAAATAACCTCATTTGAGATCTCAATTTATCAAAAACTCAAGCAGAAATATTAGGATCAAGACTGCAAGGATTGAAGTTGTTACCAGTATTTTTCAAGTGAAGAAGGTCTTTCATTTTTCAATAATGTTAACGATTTAATGCGAGAATTAGGTTACAAACACCAACCGGAAGAATGGCGTCTTTTTATAGATGCTTCTAAATTGAGTTTGAAAGTTGTCCTTCTACATATAGGAAACATTTACCCCTCCGTTCCTGTTGGTTATGCCGTGCACATGAAGGAACCATATGATAATATGACGCGTCTCCTTGATAAAATCAATTACAAATCCTATAAATGGTACATCAGTGCTGATCTCAAAGTAGCAATTCTACTTGGTCTACAACTTGGATTCACAAAGTATGGCTGTTTCCTTTGTGAATGGGATAGTCGAGCGAGAAATTTGCAATATACTGTTAAGCAATGGCCAACCAGAATACAAATAAGGTAAAACCGGGTAACATTGACACAAAAATAAAAAATGCTAAAAATGCCTGTGTAGTTCAGAAAAATGAGGGAATATTCGCTATTTAATTTAATTTTTTATATTTTTTTCTTTTTTTTCATGCAAAGTGTCAATGTTAGCCTACCAAGAGGAAACATTGACACCTACATTAAATAGTAGGTTAACATCGTTAGGGTAACATTGACTTAGTAATATTACAACTAAATGAACCAAAATCAAAATTTGAAATTTTTTAATGTAAACATTGGCAACAAAAAATGTTTTCTCCGATTTTAGAAAAGAACAATCTCAAAATTAACAAAATTCTGTAAATTGTATTAAAACTAAATTAAAGAAAGTAATCTAATAAATAATAAGAGGAACATTTGTAACAGTACAACATAGACTACAATTAAAGGTATGCATTCCACGTCGAATATAAGGCTCTGGTAAGACTCTTGCTACATCGTCAATTGGTAATATTGACTCGTCTTTGTTTTCGGGAAAGATGAAACATTTTTCTTTTCTACGTAGAAAATTAACGAGTATCTCTTCACTACACTCAACTATTTCAGTAATCTGACCAATATAATGAACTAACCTGTCGGAATCTTTCATTCTTTTAAACTTAACTAGAACCCAGGCTCCAACAGTTACTTTGCTATTGTCTTGATTACCGGTATCATTTTCTTTATTTTCGACTTCTGTAGCTTCTAAAGATTCCATGTCTGAGAATGTTTCTGTCAGTGTATCAGTTTCTAATACCAAACTACCATCGCTTGCTTCTTCGGAATCTTCAATTTCGCTTGTTCTAGCAGTTACTTGGGTTGTCTTTCTTTTTTTAATATTTTTTTTGTTTCTCCTTAACCTGCTTTTCTTTTTCCTGTTGCTTCACCTTTGCTTCGCAGTCATTCTTTTTACAATTTCGGCCAATGTTAAACACTCTGTAAATTTTCTACGAACCTTAGTTCTTTTACCTGAAGTAATAGGTTTTGTTGCCTTTGTAAAACAGATAGTATATATGCTTCCAACTGTTCTGGAGAAAAGGGCTCAGCACTTGCAGTAGAGGACACTGGGATATTAGTATTTGTATCTGAGACTCTGTTTAGTCTACATGAACGAGTTGAAGTAGGTTTATCAGTAACAGGATTAGAATCTGCTGGAGGTGCTTCGTCAAATACTGTTGATTCGATAGCTTTCTCCAAAATTTTCTCCTTGTTAAGGGGATATATTCCTGCATCGCTAAAACCACCTATGGCATTAGCCCTAGAAAAACACTCGGCTTCGATAGTTTTCTGTAGTAAAGAAGAAAATAGGACTTTATCGACACTTTTGAAACCTCTTCTGTGATAATGGTCTTTTAAAACATTCTTTCAGGCAACTTTCATCGACTTGAAAACTCCCACATTTAGTGGTTGTAAAACATGCGATATGTGTGCAGGTAAACAGAATGATTTAATATTGTTTTGTACAGCTGTTTCTATTAATGGCACAGTTATATGTGAATTGTGTCAATCATATATTAATATCTTTGACCCTTCAATTCCAGCTGTAGCTTTAACAAAAACATCTTTGAACCAGCTCAAAAACTGATTAGCCTCCATCCAACCAGAAGGACTGCAATTATAGACAGCGTTTTCTGGTCCATTCTGACATCACGTTGAATATAAGTGTAAACCTTTATAATTAATAAAAAGTGGAAGATATTCTCCTGTGGCACTACAACAAACAAGTACGATATACGTAGATTTTCTTGTACTTCCCACTTTCTGCCAACGTCATTAAAATACTGCTCTTCTTCTTGAGTTAGAATAGTAGGTCTGCCAACTGGTCCACATTTGCAATTCTTTAGATGATTAATAAGAGTTGAACGGTTAATATCGTAGTATTCCGAGGCCCTTTTGACGCTCATACCTTCATTTTTAACAGAATCCAGTGCCTTTGCCAATGAGTCACTACTGTAAGTTTTGTACTTGCGTAAGTTAGCAGATGAGTGCCTTTTCAGTGACATTTCTGAAATAAAAATTAAATTTTATAAAAAAAATAAAGCGGAGGCTAACATTGACACCATGTCCGTTTTGCCCTCCATAACCTAAAAAACATGTGTTTACCTTAAATATTTAAAAACACATTTCACTGGAAATAATGATAAAGAATGTTAAAATATAACTCAGCTATTCCTTCTAATAAGTCGCAAATCTAGATCTAATGTGTTGGTTAAAAAGTTTAACGGTCGTATAACAATGAAAAAATAACTACAAGTTATAAGACAGCACTACTGGATGGTTGTTGAACTAATGATACTAACGTTCGTTAGACGTTATACTTACTGACTAAAATCGCACGGACAGGTGGCGCCATTGCCGGTATTTTTGAATATTCGCTAGAATAACGGAAATATGTCAATGTTACCTCAGTGTCAATGTTACCTGGTTTTACCTTATTCCTGGAGGAAACGTAATAGTTCACTGTTGAAGCCTTATAAAATACTTTTACCGCCATCACACATAAAATTAGGTCTAATGAAGAATTTCACCAAAGCATTGGACAAAGAGTGACCAGGATTTCGATACCTTAAACAAAAATTTCCTAATATATCTGAAGCAGAACTTAAAGAAGGGATTTTTATCGGACCCCAGATTAAACTGTTACAACAGGATCGACAATTTGACGTCCTCTTGAGCGATTTAGAACGGACTGCTTGGGATGCGTTTAAAAGTGTGACAAAAAATTTCTTAGGAAATAAAAAATCTGAAGATTACGAGGAATTTGTTAGTGAACTTCTTAGAGGTTACCATGCATTAGGCTGTAATATGAGTCTTGCATTCGCACCTGAACTTCTTTCCCCCGAATCTTGGCGATGTTAGTCACGAGCATGGGGAAAGATGTCATCAGGATATTTCCACTATTGGAAAACGCTATCAAGGCAAGTGGAATAGCAAGATGCTTGCTGAATACTGTTGGACTTTAATTTCGGAATGTTGTTGTTTATAATAACAGACGTGATAGAAGAATTTTGATAGAAAAATTAAAAAAATTAGAAATTTGTTCTGTGTAATTTCCGTAGCATAAAAATTTATTAAAATCGTCTGTTACACCACGAATAGAATCCTACATTGCCTCCGTAAATAATTTAACGTAAGCCTCGAGTTCTCCCGCAGTTTCGCAGTGATACAGGTGAGCTACGACACCCATACCATCTAAACTTAACAAACAAGACTTGAACTTTAGGGAACAGTATTGAATATCGTTACACTACACAAGTTAGTTTCTTCTTGTTTAGATACATACCTGTATACTTAGACTAGTCAGGCTACCACCGCCAGGACCTTATTTACACGTTGCAGTACTTTGTATTTGTTAGGCAAGTCCCACCATATACGTTCGGAAAGTTTAGGAATTAGCCCTTAAATTATTAAGGAAGTTGTTCGCCTTTAAGGAATTGCCCCACGAGGATGGATGTACGTACATATACATTTTATGAAAGTTCTAACATTGAAATTTAGTACGATTCGTACAAAACTCGAAGTGGCACTCAAAGGAAAAACTAGCGGTCAATTTCTTTCAGTGTTGCAAGCTTTGCTAGCCGAGGTGGAACGTTTATAACGCGCTATCCACACGAAACTGCAATTATTAACAATAAAACTGGCCATAAATTCAGACTGTAATCTGTTCGATAATACTCCTTTATTATAGGGAAGTCTACCGTTGCTTTTTCCGCTCCTACTTTGTTTATTTTAGTGAATTTTAGCTGAAACATAAAATTACTTTTTCATTTTTTTTTTGTTTGGAAAATAATAAAGGCCTAATACGAATTATCCGCAGGAATGTGCAGCTCAATTACAATCGGAGGACAATCGCTTGAATAATTGAAAATGTTTACCTAATCAGCTGAACCAATATTTGCCACACCGCAAGTACTAACACAGCAAACTGCCTTTATAAGCGACTGCATGTACAACATACATATGTGGTAGTAGAGGAGTACTGCAGTCATCCAGACCTTGTCATTATTTATGCAATATTCAATTATTAAATTGTGCCTTGCATTCGTTTCCTCTAGAGATTGTACGCAACTAGATCTATAATTTTAGGGGTAGCATCTCCAATTACCCGGAAAATTTTCCGAATTTAATCGCTTCGCAGTTTAAGCCGGACAAATTTGACGGATTTAAAATAGTTCTGACTCGATTACATTGATCAAACAATATTCGAATTACTTCGAACTAGATTTTCGCTTACACAAAGAGGGGGTGGACGAAACGTATTCACGTTTCAACAATAATATAATTGGACATGCATGATTTATTTTCTAATTCTCCTCAGATTATTATTATTAAAAGGCCGGGGCTTCGCTTTCGACTGTGATTTAGCCGAAAATCTAGTAAGAGCGCGGTATTGGCCGGATCGAAACAAAGGAAATGCGAGACGAGAAAAGCGGGATTTTACCGCCTGTGTAGTACGGATTATTGAAAACGATAAATACACCATCTCTTTGTGCCCGGGCTATCGTTACTGCGGCCGCTTATTCGTCCCAACTCCGGAATAATTAAAAGCAAATAGAGATATCGGAACCGGGATTTCTTGGCTTCAGTTTTATTGACGGTGGCGGTTTTTGTACGACAAGGTATATATATAGATATACGGATATGAAAGGGAACCCTCTAACCGGCGGACGATAATTTTTAGGTTTATCGAAATGTGAATAAGTAATGTGTATTTGTTCGAAATTTGGCTCGATTTATTTCGAGTTTAAAAAGGGACGAACGAAACGAATTGCAAACACTACTGTGTCAATACAATATGTACAATTATTGACACTAGGCCAGTTATTTACACTCTGGTGTTATTTTAGATAAATTAAGGACAAGGCAGCGTTTATTTCAAAAATGTAAACAATGTATTTAAACTTAAAGAGAGAGAACTTTCGAGAATTAGTATTTGCCACCAACGCTAGAGGGCGTTGATCCAGGATGTTAGGTTTTTTAATTTGTTGTTTTTAAAATCTGTTTTGGTAAGATTGCTTCAGTTTGTTTGTCATTTACGCCTAGAACTTGTGTTCCTTCCGCATTAATCCTAAAGACAGACTTTGATATTCTCGGAAATCTGGTAAATTTTTGTACCTAACCTAGCTTTTTCGTGTACTCTCTTTGTAGTTTCAAAAAAAGAACTGGTTGACAGACAAGATGAGATTAAAAATTTACATGATATGAAATAATTACGGAAAACACAGACAATGGAAGAGACCGTACCAGCTAGAATTGAAAATCTTTGTATACCATCTGTGTATTTTCCACCTGATACACTTGTAAGGGAAGAAACTTGCATTGAACATTGTAACGTTTATTTTCTTTTGGTCGACAGTGTATATGGTAACATCATGTGCTTATACATAACCTATTATATTTCAATTTTCACATTAATGAATATCTTAATTTTCTATCTATTACTCTATTATTGCAGTAATTTAATTGTCAATAATTAATAATCACTTTAGTTTTACACATATTTTTATAGTACTTTCAATAAAACTTTTTGCGAGAGAATAAACGCAGACGCATCGGCATAGAATTCGGTCCTTTTTGTTTTTTGCTGGCGGCGAAGTAAGGCGTGTATTTAAGAAGCTTAAAACATCTAGGTAATAAATTAAATCTAATTACTTATTTCAAGTAAATCAATAGTCTAAATATTTCTAAAGTGTTTATTTTGCAACAGCTATAGTCCATTCAGTGTAAGGGCTAGTTCATAGCTATCCGTTTGTCCGTCTGCGTTTATACGTTGACGGATGAAAATTTTTCTGCGGTTCATAGCGTTGCGTCTGTAACGTACGTTTATTGACAGATCACTTTCCTATGCTAACCGTTTTGTTGTGACAGGTCTAACCTCACTTTTTTCGTAAACGAATGAACGGACGCGTACAAAGTTCAACGTCGGTCAACTTTATCCGTTATCGGATAGACTGTGAAGCACATAAAAATAACGTGCTGTGATTGGTCAACGGACAAACGCAAACGGACAAACGGAGAGCTGAGAACTCCCCTTAAGTTCCGAAATTCACTAGATCAAGGGGATGCAGGAAGGCAACCTAACATAACTACATAGTAGGAGAAGATCATTATTGAAAAACAACTAGATTTCACCTATCACCCCCTCCAAATTACACATTTGCCAAATGATAATCAACATATTTTGACAGTTAACATATGAGTTAATTCAAGTCAATTGCTACCGCTTATTTCCATATTACTTCATATATCTCCTTTATTTTATTTAATCTTCGTGTTTTTATATCAATCATTTATATTAGGATAGTAATCGGTGATCTTTCGCTTATCCCGTGAAAAGTGCAGGGTAACAGAGAATCTAACCTCGAAATGCCGAAAGATTTCAATTCTCAATTAAAGAAGCTTGTTGCTTCTTTGATTTCCTATTTTGAGAAAGAACGTGATAGTGGTGGTCCAAGGGATATACTAAAGGTAAAATATAAGCGTTAGAACAACATTTGTTTTGAAAATAAATATGTATGTATATTCACAGCGAGTTGGTGATGCTTTGCAACTTCATCCTAGTACTGTGTCGGCTATATCGAAAAACATTAAGGAAGGTAGACCCTTGTGCCAGCAGCCGCAAGAAAACACGGCATCGTAAGAAACCAGTCACTGATATTGATGACTATTGATAAAATGGCTATTCGGAATGCAATGTATATGTATCGAGTAAGTTTCATTCTTTGTATCTTATATCATATCTTTATCATATATCTTTCAGAACGACATGTTATGCTTATAATCTTGCATAACATCCTGCAAGAGAGAGGCATATATAATGATGGTAGAACATCTTTATGAATTACTTTACGGAATATTGGCCTTCGTTGGAAAAAAGATGATCCTCGTAGAGCACTAATGGAACAGTCGCATATTACTCTTGCTCGGATAGATTTTCTGATAGGTTACGTCAAAAACAAAAATGAAAATCTTTTGTGGGAGCCTGTTTTCCTTGATGAAACTTTGATTTTTGAAAATGGTACAATAGGTAGATCCAGGCAAGATTAGAATATTCAGTGTCAAACGGACTAAAGTTGGTGAATTATGGCAGAATACATTATTAATTTGGATACAAGTGATAGTGAATCGGGCAGTTTTTGATTATTCCGATAAATTTTAACCGCAAGAATAACTTTTCAATCCGTTCTCTAATAATGTAGTGTGTAATTTGTACGTATCATTAAATCGTAAAGCAAGTGGTTTTCTTTATTATTATGTTTACGTAATAGGTTTACATTATGAGTTTTGTATATTTGTCGTCATTCTATGAAGTATTCTTGTTGTAAATCAATAGTTCAATATAGAAATAAAAAGTTCCTTAATAACCTCTTTTTTTATGCCATTTATAACTTGTATATCTCAGAAGTGAAATAAATTATCGTAGATTGGATTATCTTCCCACAATATTGCAAGCTTATATCATACTCGTGCTTTCTTATTCAGTTCAATCATATGTAGGGAAACATTCAGGCCAAGTAATGCGATCTTTCTTGTATATTTATTTCCTGTAAGATTCATTGCATTTCGTTTTGTATGTATCCAGAATGCACGATATGTCAGAAGTAATATTAACTCTCTTCTACATATTTGTGTATATATAGTTAATAATCACTTTAATAACTTGCAAATTTCATACACAACAGTAATACTTAATTTTTACGTGGTTATGATGTACATCAATAAAAGTCAATACAAAACATAACCTTTTCTTATTCGCATGCGAAGCGGCAACAATGCGGAGGGGAAGTGGCATTTAAAAAATCGGAACTTACACTGAATGGACTATATGTTAAACATGTTTTATAATTACTGCATATTATTTTTTTGTAAGAGCACATGGTAATTACTATTACGATTTGTAGGCTTCTTTGGTTTTCGTTATTATATCCTTATATGTTTTACTCCTGGGCAACTATTGAGTGACCTCGACACCAGTTTAAGAATCCAGCAATTAGTCTGAAATTATTATGACGAGACGATTGAAATAAAGCACGTGCATGGTGTACCCCTCGGAAATTGAGCCGATGAGCTTGACTTGAAACCACAGTACATATCACCGCTGGAGAAGTACTTGAATGCTAGAACTTTAAGAAATACTCATGTCGAGGTAGGAGCTTTCCATATTTTATTTACTGCACCAGTCATAAGTGCACGAGCCATTAAATAATGTCCAATGTTCGTCAATTTGTGACCAAGTGTCCTTGTACTTTATTAGTATTTGTCCTCAACTTTTTGGTTTAATCCAATGTTAATTAGCTACGTATTAATGTAATATTTATTCAAGTTAGATTGTAATCTCAGTCATTCCAATTACTAAAATCCTTAAACATATCAGTTTAATCTTGCTAAATTGAAGAATAGCGACCTAACTCCGATTTTCGTATTTTTGGTATAACGTATTCTTGGGTCCTAAAACTAGAGAAAATGGTAAAATTTTAGCGTTATCTAATATATAATTTAATAC
>SMLS01050385.1:0-12777 GCA_004785975.1 Popillia japonica | reverse complement strand
AAATTAAGAGAAATATAGTTACTTCCTGTGTAGCAATAATGGTGACATGGTATAGACATTTAAAAATTTTACACAAATGTGAAAGGAAAATTTATAAATCTAAGTTAAAGAATTTAAAACAAACAAAAATTGAAACATTTTTTGTCAAAAAATAAAAGCAATCTATGTAAACGTATACTCATATATAATAATATTACCAATGAACCCAAAACAAAATGTATACACATTTAGTTTACTTACATATGTATGTGTCTCTGTATTCTCTATTTTAAGTTTAAATAAAATCATTCAAAATAATGTCCAAATGAATTTTATTTCTAAAAGAAAAATAATAGCTATCATGTGAAAATATTTGCTTAGAATTTGGCATGAGTAATATCCATCATCTTTTGCGGGCAGCTTGGAACAACGGCCAACAATTTTGATTTTTTTAGTGGCCGCTGTTCACAGGTTTTACTGTATCCCTAAAAACATCTGGCTGAACGCGTTTAAACTATGGAAGGAGAGAATGGTTAAACGCATTATTGTAAATGACAACTACTTTAACTATATTTAATCGATCTTTCTATTCTCAATACTTGTAGTTTCTTCGTCGTATATAAGAATTATATTAAAATTATTATATCACTTTTATGCAAATTTTCGAAGTCAAAAACCTTAAATCTTTAAAACGACCTATCAGAATCAACTCACTTCCTGCTCAAGTTTGACATATCCGCGAATTTATGCCTCACCTAACGTAAGCCTCTTTTTGCATCTACTCCATTAACTAACATAATAGATTTTTCCTAACCATATCTAAACAGCCAATTTCCTAAAATCAAAACCTCTATTATGAATGTCAAACGACGAATTGCTTCAGCTACATAAATGATGATTAGTCTACAGCTCCATCTTATTGTTGGCTCTTCCTCGCCTGTACACCAATCTGTTGTCTCTCTTGATGTAATATCGATGCAAATTAACCTTGAACTCGAAATCTCGCTCGTTATTCAAGGCCTCGCTTGCAACAATTCGAATGTACTGTTAGGTTTTATGCAAATCTGATCAATATTTTAATGGTGTATTATATTATATGCCGTGGCGTTATTAATGGCTCTTCAATTTCGTATTACGCTCGCGTAATTTGGTATTGAGATGTAATTATGTAATTTTAAACGGGGAACTTTGCCCATAATGTTGATATTTTTTTTAACGGTGAAACGCACGTGAAAACGATTGGTATCTTAATGGCAGGAGAGGTTATTAAGATTTCTTTAGATAAAATATGTGAAAGCTGTTATCCTTTTTGCGGAGTTTGTTAACGAGGGATATATGAATATTAATCAGATTACAGGTAATCATAATCGGATTGCAATTGTTACTTGGAAATACGTCTTAAAGTACAGTTGTATGCTGTTCCTGTAATCAATTTAAAAGATATTAGAATTAACAAAAAATATTAGGTTATAGTGAGTTTGATCATTGTACAAGACTTAACCACTAAGGAAAATAGTTCAACCATTAGAATAACGCTTTAAATCATGCAGTTTAAACCTCTCCAACTTCAGCACTGTCCCAAATTAAGACTTCCTTTTGGGATGTCCACTTCTAAATTTTCATTACTTAATTCAAGTGCATAGACATTTATTTGATCGTTTTCTGTAAATTTTTACTTTCTTTGGATATTTTCGTTTCCGTTTCAATATACTTATGAATTTTGTATTTTTTCTTGGTTGTTCCGAAATTTTATTAAAACGACGAAGTGGAATTAAATTTAAATATTTATTGACGTTTCGCTCATGTTAACATGAAGCTTCATCAGAAAAATTTTGTTAAAAAAATTCTTCTGTTCTTGAAACGGAAACGAAAATATCCAAGGATCTTACGGCAAGGTTGAAAATAATGAAAGAAGAACTAATGGTACCTATGACGTTCAAAACAATAAAAAACACTTATGGAGAAGAAACTTTCAAAACATTCAATCATCTATTGAAGCTGTATCTACACCAAGGATCAATGAAGAACAGAAGAATTTTTTTTAACAAAATTTTTCTGATGAAGCTTAATGTTAACATGGGCGAAACGTCAATAAATATTTAAGTTTAATTCCACTTTGTCGTTTTAATAAAATTCCGCAACAACCAAGAAAAAATACAAAATTCATAAATTTTATTTAATTAATTTATTAATTAAATATTAATTTATTTTTTTTAATAAAAATAATAAAATTTATTGTCATGGTTCAAAGAATTTTGACATTGTCTGTAGCAAAGAATGTTACAAGATAAAACAAACAGAGTAACATAGGTATTCATACTTTTCTTATTTCCTGATATTTTTTCCACTTGTAGGTCAATTATTCATAATAAAAGTACAGAGGAGCATATAAAAAATTATAACATAAAGCACACATTGGTTAAAACACTAAAATGTATAAAAAATAACAATAAATCAATTACTACTGCTCAAGGTACTCGCCCACAGTGTAGTAAGCATGCGCCAATAAATAGTTTTTAACCTCATATTTATACTGATTTTTACTAGATATGGATTTTATGTAATCAGGCAATCGGTTATAGCATATAATGGCCTGATACATGGGACTGAACTATGTGAAGGAATACTTAAATTATGGCAATCCCTCGTCGTCATGTCACTAGATACGTCACAGTTTCTTACAAATGTGCTTTCATTGGCTTTATAAAACATCAAAACTTCGTGAATAAAGACACCAGCCAACGGCCAAATACCGGGGATCCCAAACAAAGGGCGACATGAGTCTGTAGATGTGACACCCATCATAACTCTAATAATCTTTTTTTGCAGTACATATAAATAATGTCTTTGCAGATGGGATGCAACCCCAGAAAATAACACCGTACCGCAGTCTGGATTCAACATATACATAATAGAATAATTGTATTGACTGCAAACTGACACTACTTCGAAGCGATCGAACAGCGTATAATGCCGAGCATAGTTTAGATTGGACCGCTTCACAGTTCATGCAGTCACTCTCAGGTATACTTCTACCATTTAAACGAATGTAAAGGCTTGAGGAAGTGTTATAAGTAGTTGGAACAAAATGTAGTAGACTTCTTTTAGCCCCCTTCAAGACAAGCCCATTCAAGAAAGACCACTCAGTCATGCTGCTCACAACATTACTACACAGCACCGACGTTTGCGGTATCGATGCTCCAGATACAATGCAACTCGTATCATCAGCATACTGAGACAGTGAAACGCAGTCCAAATGAGAGCACAGATCATTCTCACATATACCAAAAAAAACGACGGCCCCAAAACTGATCCCTGCGGAACACCGCGAGAGATTTTCATCAACGAGGATTCCTGAATTGTGATCGGAATACCTGTTTGTTAAGTATGATGAAATAAATCATAATCTAAACCTCTTACACCCATTGAATATAGTTTAGCAAGAAGTAGTTGATGATCGACTGCGTCAAAAGCGCTAGTCAAATCAAAAAACATAGCAGCCGCTACACCTTTTCTATCTAGAGTATCGTGTTGATTTGCCGGGTACAAATCCAAACTGCGTAGGTGACAGTTGATTTTTAGTGAGAAAATTTATTAGACGTGTATTAATTACAATCTCAAACACCAAACAATATCATAACTCAGATTAAAAAAGATAATCAAAGTAATGTCGAATATAAATTAGGATGCAAAGACTGTGATAAATGTTACGTAGGTCAGACTAGACAATACTTAAAAAAACGACTTTATAGTCATCAATATAGTGTAACGCATAACATAACCGCAGAAACTGCTTTGTCTAAGCATTCTAAAGAATTACGACATACTATGATTTTGAAAATGTTAAGATTTAAAAAAAAGAAAATAGTTATAAAAAGAGATTAATATGGAATACATTAAAAAAGAAAATAACGCGGTCAATTTTAGAACAGATATTGAAAATTTATGTATTATTATTTATAATAATTTAATCACATAATCACGCCTGAATTTTATCAAATTAAACTATTGAGTAGGACTTTTTGCCATGTTTTTCCCTAGTCCTTAAACAAAATTGTTAGAGCTTGACAAAAAAATACAGTGATACAAGTATTTTTATGATTATAAAGTTAAATTTATACACATATTGTAAACATAAACCTATACATATATCACTGAATTTCTTTGTCTGTAGATAATTGATCTTTAATAATAATAATAATAATAATAATAATAATAATAATAATAATAATAATAATAATAATAATAATATATTTTTTTTTTTAATTTTAAAAAATTCCTCCACTTGCTCTACTCTGCTCACCTTCCCCGAGACATAAGGCCAACAAAAGCTAACCCTACCCCCCGGGTTCCTCACGCTGACCAACCAGTTGCCCCCACCACCTAGAGGCAAATAGGCGCAAAAGGCTGGCCCCAACACAGTAATAAAAATACTACAATCGCAACAATAAAACAAAAACACCTCCTAGCACTAAGTACATGTACTTGTCAGTGCAGAGGGTTCAGTTTAATGTTACAAAAAAAAAACATAAATTAAACGTAAAAAAAAACATAAATTAGGTAATGTACTCTTCTATATAAACCAAAAACTTTCATATCTGTATATTGAAACGTAAAGACTATACTATATTTTCTAAATACTTCTGTTTCTAGAAAAGCAAAAACAAACAAACTCAGTTTACTAAAAAATTAAACAGTTAAACTACTAACCAACCAAACTCCTATATGAATCAACGGAAATCTAATTAAAAACTAACCAAAAATTCAAACAAACTTTACCGAAAATCTAACTGGAATCTACTATATGTATATTAATTGTAAACGATTGTACGCAATGTAGGTATTCGCAATCACATGATAATCTTGTATCTTTTTGTTTTTCCATCGCTTGTAGTTTTATTAGTACGACCTAGAATATTGTTTTTATATTTTTCCACGTTTCTTCATATCTCCTCCACTGTCATTAAATAATTTTATAGTGTTTTTCTAATTTTATTAGCATCGTTACTCTGTTTCGCTGCTGTTCGTACACATTTCTTAAATTCATTTTTGCCTTTGCATCTGCCGTGCAGTTTTTCCAGTCGCGAAGCTTTTTATTCCGATTGTTTATTTCCAGTAATATACGAGGCGTGATCGACAGATTTAAAGGCGTATGCTTTCGAAGTCTTTTAACCGTAACCGTCGTTGCAGTCGTATATGCCTGATTGTTCGCCGTACACAAGTAACCGTTAGCACATTAGAATCCGTAAAAACACGTAAAAACATTAAAACTTTATTAAACGTTACAGTATCTTTTAAGTAAACCAATAATCCGCACCCGGCCACTTAGCTATTAAGAGAAATGGGTCTATCCGAAAAACAATTGCCCGAAGCGTTCAAAGTCATTCTGCCTTATATTTACTTCCGAAAGCAACAGAATATGAAAATTTATCAAACTGGTATTTACATACGCGCAAAATTTTATCAAAATGCGATTTTATCGATCGAATATTGTTATCACTATCCGTACATACTAATTTCGCCCAGTCCTCTGTATGTTCTATTCCCAAATTTTCCTTTTCGTTATTTACATCTTCTTCAATTAGATCCATATCGAACCCGTTAACTACTTACCCGATTACCAGTTCAATCTAACATATTACTTCCAAATCTGCGATACCCTTTATGCGATATATTTTCTCGTTTTCATTTTTTCTTGCCAGAATTCTATTATCCGTTACCCACACAAACTTCCATTGTGCTTCCATTGCCTTTTTCTTTGTTTCCCATAGCATCTTTTTATGGAATGCAGTCAGATGGCTATATATTTTAATTTTCTCTGAACTTGTACTACTAAAGACGTCACAATTTTTTACAACAACCTTCTTCTGTTTTAGGATCATTCTCTTCAAGTTTCCATTCTTTACTTTCACAACTATTGGTCTTCCTTTGCCTGCTCTCCCTCTACCGTTCCTTTTCACTTCTTCAATGCTGTTCTTATTTATCGTGACTCCAAATTTATTTGTTACCTTTTCCACAATGTCCTCTAACACCTCTCCTTCATTCTCCTCTACTACAAAAATTTCTATATTTCTTTCCAAACCGTCCTGCTCCAGTTCTGCAATTTTATCAGAGAGGATCCTAATTGAATTATCTTTAGTTTTATTGTCCACCAATAATTCATTCACTTTTTTTTCAATGTTTCTCATCGAATTCTGCAACTCCTCTTGTGTTTTTCTTATTTCCTCATATTCTTTAGCTATTTTTGCACATTCTTCAGAATTTTTATCAAGTTTTGTTGTCATTTGCTCTACTATCTTTTTGATTTGTCTTATGTCGTCTACAAAACTACTATTTGTTTCATCCATTGGCTTGGTGTCTTGACCTCTTGTTTTATTTCTACAGGCTACACATCTCCATTTTCTTCGTTTCTGACTATCCATTCCATTATAGGTACTAATTTGAATGGAACAATCATAATGATATGCTCCATTACACCCCAAACAGGGTATAAAGCCTCCATCTGATGGCAATTTTTCTCCGCATTTGTCGCAATCACTCATATTTAAGAACTATTTAGTTAATTAATTTTATTTTAATACAAAAACTAATAATAATAATAATAATAATAATAATAATAATAATAATAATATAATAATAATAATAATAATAATAATAATAATAATCTTTATTGGCATTCTTAGTACAAAACCACATAGGTAATACATAAATACATAATGCATAATGCAAAAGAACAAACAAATTCATGCCAAAGAGACTAAATCGCCTAACCATCACATTCCATTAATCGAATTAAAGGTGTTATAATTGACCTAGAAGTGGAAAAAAGTATCAGCAACATTAGATAAGTACCTACATAAAGGTCATAAAAATACATATATTTATTATATAACAAAAAATATAATCCGCAAAACATATCATAATAATATAATAAACACATCAACAGAACACCTAATTCCGTAATTCAAACATCTACTTGATAATTTCCACTGCATGCTTAGCATAATAATACAATAATAAAATGCAAATTTACTAGTTAAAACGACATTAATCCTTTCATACATCGACGAATTCCGACCTTTATAATGGTCGATTATGTCTGTATACGATCATTATCATACGCATATAACACTTACTCTCTCATTATATTTTTACATGTCAACTAGACGGGACAACATAATCTTTCCGTGTTAACTGTCACCGTCGTTGTCGCTTGTTATTGTATTAAAAGAAAATCGTGTTAGTAGAATTTTGAGCTAGATTTCTCGTTCCCGAAACGAGACTTGTCGATATCTACAACCTACACGTAATATATCTATAAATTAGACTAGAATAATTTTATAAGCGTAACTAATATATTTTCGTTTCCATTTAAACGAATGATGACTGTGCGAAGCACGCGATAGTATAATTGCCTAGGATTTTGTGGTTTTTCGCATCTTTATAATCGATGCGATGACTAAAATGCGGATATATCCAATAATACGCTAAGCATTCTTGCGCGAGGAATAATCACAACATCCGAGTATAATAAGTGGGATTCATTCAAAAAACAAGGTCGTCTAGTGAATAGACAACCTACATATGAGAATTGTATTGATAAATGTGTATTCGATTTCGTTTTTCAGTTTATCTCTAAAGGAAGTCTTAATTTTATTCCATTTTTAAATAGATATAATTGTAAAAATTGTATACCTACACCTACTATTACATAGTACGCAGTAATAGAATTGCATGGAATTTCCTAAAATTTGTTGATGGTGACCCTAAGAAACATGTCGATAGCATCAAACCTGGCCAGATTGCCCACCAGCCCCAGTAAAAAATGGGAAAACCGAAAGAACGGCTACAACGTCGAGATTGAAGAGAAATTGTCCTATCTCTCGGAATATCCATACGATTTAAATGAACTCAATAACGTTATAAATAACATGAACAACGGTAAAACCAAAAATTCCAAAAAATTTTAGGGAGACTAAATTTCTCGGCCTGCTTAAACTACTATCTGTTCATAGTATATGAGCATACAGGAGACACGTTTTTGCTCTCACTAAACATATCGAGAGAGGCTGTTTTCGATTTAACAGGCGCATATTACTTTTGACATCATTCGCTTAAGACCACCGCCTATGGCCTATTGCATTATTTCGTGTCAAGTGAATTTCTTTAGCCTGTGTGGTAAATCACTTTGCGGTAGTCCTGTGGTTGGTCCCGACAATGATGTGGTAGGCGGCTTCCTCCTCCTCATTGCAGAGTCTGCAAATTGGTTCTTCCTTAGAGATATCAATTCTGTGTAGGCATTTCCTTAGACAGCCGTGTACTTTTTCCTTCTTACTCATTCTTGCTAACTAAAAACCTCTCCCTCTTTTCGTCTTGCTCAGTGCATCGGAAACCGCTTTACTTCGATGTCAGGGAGATGTCTTAGCTAACTTGCTAGTTGTCTTTCTTCCCTCTCTTTAGTCTTTATTATGCGTCTTACGCAGTCGTACATATTTGACCATGCCTCCTTCCTTGTAGTTAGTCCCTGGCTCATGTTTTCCAGGTTGAATACGAAGCCTGTCGTAGGCTTGTAAACGTGCCTATCTTCTTTCCATCTTGTACATGTGAAAAGTGTATGTTCCACGTTATCGGTTTTCCCGTAGTAAGTGCACTGGTCCGTGTCTGCTCCTCGCATCCGGTATCGATATGTCTGGAAGCAGCCGTGTCCAGAAAGGGCTTGAGCGAGAAAGTAGTTTGTTTCCGCGTATCGCCTGTCAAGTCAGGTACGAGTAGCAATATCCTGGATCAGTCGCCATGTCCATCTTCCATTGGAACTGTTGTCCCACTTATCCTTCCACTTCTTTGCGCATTCTGTCCTGACGATCTCTCTAGGTTCGCCCTCGTATCGTATTTTTCTTTCCTCGATCAGTAATTCTGTGGGAGCAGTCCTGCCAACTCTTTGTGTGGATATGGTCCTATATCCTTACGCTTGCCAGCCAATTAGACAGCCGTGTACTATTAACAGATATGTTACTCATCTAAACTGTAATCGGCTGAAAGTGAACACGGCTGCTGCTAGATGCTGATATGGCTGCCTCATCGTCCGTTTGCTAGGTATCTGCCCTTCAAAGTTGCTTTAGTATGCCAAGTGTGTTTTTGCAATCTAGTCCAGCAGTCTTACTTATCACTAGACCCAGTTCAGGTCCAACAATATATTGTTGCAAAACCATTTCTTACCAACTTTGCTAATTTATTGCCTTATAGGCCCTTATGCCTCGGCACCCACATTAAAGTGACTCTGTCATGTGTGGCCAAGATTCTTAGGTTTTTCAGACAGTCTTATGCTAGTTTCGAGGATATCTTATCAATCATTATGGAATCATTATAGCACAGCCCATTTTAAAGAAAGCATTTGTGGTTTCGGTTGTTATTCTGGTATGCCCCGCAGTATTATGGGTTCTTCAGTTTCCACCACATTTCTATCTATATGCTCCCATTCTTGCCTTCCCCATTATGTAAATATCCAAGCACGGCAGGTTTAGAATGGTTTCCATAGCAGCTGTTTTCGTGCTTTCTGCGGCACCAGTATTATACAAGCAAGCTAACCTTAGTACATTTGCGAATTTTCTAATTGGTTGCTTCTGTGTAATTGTGTTCCACCAAATCAAGCAGTCACAGGTTAGCATATGTCTTACCACTGCAGTGTACAGCCACTGCGTAATATGATACCATCCACCACAAACGTCTCCTAAATAATCTACATGCAACAACTGAGTATTTTAATGTAGTGGGGATGATTGGGTCAATGATGCGGAATCGCTGCTTCTTGTCACACTGAATAGAGAGAAAAAAATGGCTGAACCAGGAGTACTTCTCTGCCTCCTCAAAACATTTCCTATATGCCGATGATTTGGCAATAGCTGCACAAGACACCAACTTTTGCGGGATTGAGCATCAAGTGGAAGGTGTACTTGTCACAATGACTGATTATCACGTCTGAAACTCACTAACACCCAACTCTTCTAAAACATAACTCATGAAAAGTTAGTTAGTTGGAACACAGGGAAAAACATAAATATCGGAAAATGCTACTGGACAGGATTTAACAGCAAATGATGTGGCAATCCACATTTTTTGGTAGAGGAATACGTCTGCCTCGTATGGAAAAAATCGAGCCATATGCAAAGGTTAACGTTGCCTCCAATGAAACGTGCGTAATATCAAATAGATGTATGAAAGCAGCCAGCCTCCTCCAATTGTAGAATCCATCTGCGTTTGCAGCTCCTATGCAACACTGCAAAGTAATTGAACACACTCAACAGTTAAGATTAATATTCGACGAAAACCACCTGTGAGGTGAGTCTTAAAGACCTAGCAGACCGTCATATGGGAAAGACTTTATAAGAGCGGATACAGAAGAACGACCTCCTCTACAACCCATTTATGAAAGATTCCACTGGCCGACACAAGTTTTTCAACTGCATCAGAACAGGAGTAATCTCTGTTAAAACCAGCATAGTCAAAGGCTGCGCTTATCCAAAGAATGAAATAGATGGAGCCCCTACTATCGTGCAAACACATTCGGTATTGGACTAATGAATTTTCAAATTATGCAACTATAGATATGATCCAGGAACAAAAAAGTAAACTAAGTAAGACACAGTATCATATAATATAACTGTGGGAACTGCTTAGTCTAAGTACACTAAAGGAAGACGACATCACTTCGATTTTGATATATAGATGGTTTTACATTTTTTGTACAAATTGTGGTGACTCGCTCAATTTAGCTCTTTTATGTTAGGCCATAGGTTGATGTGTGATTCGACTGATTCTGCTATTTCTTTCCACTTTTTCCTGTCCTTAACCGTCCTCTTCCACTCCTGCGCCTCCTTTTGATTAAAGTCTACTATTACTTGGTGCTGTCATGTAATTTGTGGTGTCCCTCTTGTTTATGTCCCGTCAACTTAATTACAGATTCATTTTCTCATCTAATCACGTTCCTGAATCATGTTATTCTAGTTGTTCCTTAAGTGTATTTAAACCGAATCAAGTGCCAATTTCTTCGACTGAAGAAGCATTAACCTAATTATTTATATTTCCGTTCTAGCATAAATTACTTTTTAATCCAACTGTGTTTTAATTAACCTCAAAGTGGAACAAAAAATATCTAGAAATAAAAATATTTGACATTATTAGCAATACCAACAACAAATGTCCCAGTTGCATGCGTGGCATGAGTCATACTCAGAAAATCCTCTACAAAGTACCGTTAAACTTACTTGGACCGAACTCGAAGGTAGCATCGATTAGCAATTGAGGAAACCACTTAAAGTACTTAAGTCACCATGTGAGCACCATTAACATTTGACTAATAATCCTCACTCAAATCGATATGCATGCAAGTTACATTTAAGGAGAAGCATCTAACTGAATAAAATCTTATTCCCATGAAACTCATACTTACGCAGAATTTCACATATCCAGAACGCAAACATGGAGATGACGACATACACATGCCTACCAACTAATAGCGATATGCGAAGATAACCAATCTTACGAATAACTCGTTCCTAAACAGTTATTTCGTAATGTTTGTCGTATGTATATTTTTCTAATATCTCCACTTTACCATCCCAAACATACTACCCATTTACGCATGTATTTATTATTAGTATATATATTCGCTTCTTATTTAGCGTTGGTACACCTGCGTCTAGTACTTAAACGTCATAAACAGATGGCGCGTAAATCGCGAAGGGAATTATTCAGGCTTATCTGTTTGAGGAACAAATATAGACAACAAATTCCTAATTAGCATGTCTGGAATTATTGGCAGGATGTTAGCAGAAGCTACCGCGCTATGCCTACAACTATAAATAACTGGTGCGGAGTGGTGCTTCTCCGCTTCGGTCTTTCGTTGTGAATGAATTGCATATGCACTCCGGTTAGTTTTCTCGTCTATTTTTCCCTTTTTTTCCCTCTCAGAAACTCATCTATTTCTATGTGTACGGCGTGCATACACACAATATGTATATGGATGTTGAACGGTGGAAACGTAAATTGGTCTTCAAGGTTGAGCGTATACTATTACATATTTTCTTGAGTCGTCGTGTGCTGTTGAATATTTAGAATCCCGATGTAAGTACGTGATCGTTTTGCTGTCCGCGCGAATCTATTTCTTCTTGTTCGTCTTTTATTAGATTTTCTATTACGAGGAATTTAGTACTCTTATAAAAATATATTTGAATAATTTAATGATATAACATGTAATAGTAGTTGAGCATTTAAACGGAGAGACGTACACTCGATAGCGTTGCAATTAAATGCGTCGTCTTCTTGTTGCTTTATCTTATTACGTTGAAGTGAATTATTTTCTAAATTGAACTAGACGTGCTTAATACCATGTTTTTCAAACAAGTTAAGGATTATTTCCAATTAATTAACTGGTAATAGATTAATTTTGTCGACATTAAAGTTGCTTACGATGGAAATTTAATTGGAGAATTATGTTGGAGATCATCCATTCTTTTCCTAGCAATATTTTTATATGTATAATAATCACAAAACAACTAATTCGATACTATCCACTAAGATGTTTTGAACGATATTGACGAAGATGGAGACATCATTGTAAATATCTATGAAATAAAAGCAAAACTAACATCATCACGTTCGTTTCTATATGTCCTGTAATGCAAAAATCTTTTCAGCTAGAAACAACAAAGTCATTATAGGTTATGTGTAGAAATGTAAATTTCCACACCATCGTTATACAGGGTGTCCCAAATCGGGTGGGATTGCATGGGCATCTTCCTT
>SMLS01050384.1:0-11072 GCA_004785975.1 Popillia japonica | reverse complement strand
CCTCAGTTATATCCGTATAAATTTCGGGTGGTGAAGATTCTCTTTTACAAGTAATGGAAGTTGTAATAGCTTTGCTCGCGGAAGACATCTCCAGCATACCCAAACGTAAAGTGCGTGGCCAATAAAGGTTTCACCATTCGCGGTAAATGTATGGCACGTCTAGAGGATAATGTTATCCAATTAACGTCCGATATGCTGAAGCACAAGACCAAGAGCATTATGTCTGTGACATGCGCAGTACGTTTCAATATCAATCATCTTTCTTCTTCTTAATATAACTTAGTTACGTTCTGTTGCGTTGTTGGTAGTTTGGTTTATACTTGCTGTATATATGTCAGTTTTGTATCTGAGATTGCTGCAATTGCTATGTAATCCTCACGCTTTAACGCCTGAAGTCCGAATTCCGTGGAATATTGATATAGTCCAATGATCCAATGTCGTTCGCGGAACAAGAAATCGCGGATATGCTCAGAGCACGTTCATGGCAGGATATCCATATATGACACACCCACAATGTACATGGAATTTGCCTGAGATGTGCCAAAGATTGTTTTCGCGAACAAAGCTAATATTATTATAACAACTACAACATCTTTAATATATCTTTAAAATATTAATTTTAACTATATAGTATAACACAGAATAAGGCAAACCTATAATTAGCGCACATAAAGGATATTATTATGCATATGGTGATTCAAATAATTGCAGATTATTAGCCACTCAATATTGTAGTAATATTGTACTAAAGTATTGATATTGTTTATCTGTATGGTGGTTTGTTAATTGCCACTAACTATATTCAATTATTCTTAGATATTCCAAGCTACATATGTTAAGTCAAAATGTACATATGACACGTACATTCTCGTTTTCACTCGATCCCGCTCAGCACCATTAATAACTTCAACTTATCCTAAACGTATATGTAGTTTATGTCACAAGTTGGAAATACAATTAAGTGTGGCCTTGTATAGTTAGTTGGAACTTAAATACGCATTCAGCATCCTAGAATATATTTATTACTTATTTTTTATTTTATATTTTATAATTCTTTTCCTTTGATAAATATTAGTATGTTTCTGACATTTTGTGCAAATTAAATTCGCTGCAAAATTGGCATTTAATTTAAAACTGCCAGCTCTTGAACTTTCGTACACGGTATTATCTCGAGCGAAGTGTTTGCAAATTTTTCGTTTTACAACCTTTAACCCAAAAAAATCTGTCAAATGACCTAGCAAATATATACCTTGTTTTTTAGCAAGGGAACCTAATCGAAAATAACCCACCAAAATTTGGCTTACGACTGGTTTGTTGCCGGTCATGTTTACACAGCCAAAATTTTGTATTTTAGCGACGCCATATTGTCGACACAGCTGATTGAGTAAATATTTCGTTAAATATTCTTCTATTATCTCTTTGTGTTTCTATTACATTTAAACAAGAAAATCAGTTTTTTTAACTATTTTGTAGTAAAAATAGATCCACTGCCTAGTACAAGTGGATTATCAATATCGCCGCTAAAAAGAGTGCTACTTTGAGGCGTGGGTATTTGTCCGTGCAAGAAAAACATGTTACACTGAACAGGTATAAGAAAATTATTGCTAGTAATATTACAATAAAGAAAACAGAGATAACACTACAAATTTCAAACAGTTTAGGTAACATTAAACAAAATTTTTAAAAAATAAGGGAAGATCAAAATATACCTCCAATGAGTCGTTCAAAGTTGTATAAATTAATGAAGAGGCTTAATTTTAAGTACGGGTATTAATTATTTAATATATAATATATATATATATAATACAGACTATGTATTTACAGATATTTAACAGCTAATAGCAAAAGTTTACTGCTTGAACGTGATGACATTGTTTTGTGGAGACGAAGATATTTATCTTCCATATCAAAATATAGAAATAGGCGACGCCCAATCTATTATTTAGATGAAACATGGCTGAATGAAGGGCACACAAGAGCAAAAAAGTAGGTAGCTGTTAATATTACAACATGCAAACAAGCATTTGTAGGTGGTGTAACTACTGGTCTCACAAATCCTACTAGTAAAGGAAGACGCTTAATTATTTTACATATTGGTTCTAAAAACGGTTTTATTGACGATAGGAAAAAATACCAACAACTTTAACACGAAAATCGGAAATGCAAGAATGGTTACTTCAAAAAGAAATACCGTTTGATCCCTCCATGGTGCAATTCGAATTGTTGGAAATAATAAATCATCACAATGAATATTACCATGTATACGTAGTGGACGGAATGGCAAAACATAAAATTGTACTTGGATTACCGCCTTACCAATATTGAATTAGATTGGGCTCGAATAAAAAATGAAGTAGCTGTAAAAAATAAAAGTTTTAAATTAGCCGAAGTGAAACAATGTAACCTCAGAAACGTGGACAAAATGTGTAGGACATCTAATTAAAGAAGAAGGCAACATGGGCAACTTAATTGGCTTGATAGATGATGTAGTGGAGCTATTAATTATTTCGTTTGGAAATGGTGACACTAGCTACAGTGATTTTAGTATTAACAGTGATAGTGATTCTGCTAAAGAACTGTAGAATTATGTATTTAAAATATAATATCATTATTGAAAGATTAAGTTACACCAGTTTTTGTCGATATGTATGCATGTTTGGTGGACCAGCTAGTGCTTGTTCCTATTGTTATTTATAATAGAATGTAACATTAATTTTAAACTTCTAAAATACAAACTTCATGTTCAGATATTTGATGTAGTACAAATATAATGCAAATAATAAAACACATATTAACATTATTATGAACTTATTTTTTATAAAGGTATTGTATACCTGAAATTTATTTAAATATCCAAGTGTAAATAAGTACTTTATTTGATACTAAAGCTCGTTCTAGACGATGTCAGTTTTGCTAAGCAATTAGACAGGAAATTAACCATCATAAATTAGACATCATATATCCATGAAAATTTGTAAAAAGGATTTAATCATGTTTTACACGTATTTGTCCGAGTTCTTAAGAAATCAACGCAAACTTAAAAATATCCTTGCGCAGAATATTGAGAGGCATCTATGCATTTCCTTTGAGCGAGAAGTTCATGAAATCATGCCTTCAACCTGGATCAAACAACACCCGAAGAGTGCGAAAGGTATGATCAATGTTACCACATTACCTTCTCAAATGTGAAATTAAGGTACTCTTTGGGAACTTTGTGTATACAATGAGAGTTAGCAGTATGTTTTAGTATTTTCGCCTTTTATTTTATAGCAACTAACATTCACACAACTTAACATTTTTTAGTTTCTTATCATACAAAAAACTACTATAGTTTGAAATAGGTCCACATGCCAGATTTTTAAATTTCCTATGTGACGCCAAAATTGGAATCTGGACGTTTTCTTGCTGTATTAGTTTGTTTAATTTTCTAGTTAATTATGAAAGAATATACTAGTAAGTATGCAAAGTGCTATGGGAGTGCAGATTGTGTAATAGTGAAGTAAGTCTTACGAACCATGACATGTATACGTATTATTATAGAATAAGACTCCTTCAGTAACAATAAATGCGATTTTTATTATATTCAAATTAACACTCGTTATTTCTTTGCTATCGTATTAGTTCACACTAATTACCCTAATAAAAAATAGTATCATGCTGCACGAACTCTATTTTGCACAGTTGTTTTCTTGAAATAAAATTAGTTCTGTAAATAAAATGCAAATGTGTACATTTTAAATATCTATGGAATTTCATTTATATTTATGAATTTAAAAAACAAAATATTTAATGTCGTACAGCTTTCTGTAAATGATGACCTACTCCCAGCGAGCAACAAATGACATGCAAATTGTAGTACCTATAAATTTTCAGTTCCCTATTAATTAGGAAAGGTCAAGGTTCAAACAAATAAAGGTGTACAAAGAATAATATTTAAATAGCGTTAGTCCTATTATCCTTGTTTATGGGACTCTCTTAATTGTTACTTCTTATTAAGAAGTTGATTAGCATGTTTACATAGTGCTCATTCGATCATTCTTAACATTAATTTTATTCAAAAATATGATTTATTAAAAATTTATAAAAAAATAATAATGAAACTTAGAAATTAATAATGAAAACTTATACAAAGTTAAAAATACATTTTAGACATTTAAAGAAAAGATTATATTAATACGAGCTGTGCAAAATTGTTTTCAACTCTGTAATACGTTCCACATAATTTAACGAATATATTATATTCCTATCAAACTAATTTAGTTTAATTTATGTGTATTACATAACATAGATATCAAAACAACGCTACGATACAATAGCATGTAATTCATCCCGCATAATTAATTTTGATTAGAAATAAACTTCAATTATCGAGAGCAGACAAAAAAAGCAATTTATTAATATTCCAGAAACTAAGAAGAAAAATAAAATAAACAAAAGAACACCATAAAGCACAAAATAATGTATTATAAAAATAAAATTACATCCACCATATCGACCGCATTATACATGTAGATATATTGATAAAGAAAAGGGGAAGAAACTATTTCGAATGTTAAATTCAATCCCACTGAATCTATCCATTACCTACGCACAGCCACACCGAAAACGTGAAAGAATCTGAAAAAAGTATAAAAGATAATTTGAAAATAGTGGAAAAACAAAATTCATAAGAAGCACAGTAGCAGAGCAACCAGTAACCATCTTACCTTATCTGACCTTAGGCCACTAGAGGGCATGGGATTTGAATTAGTCCATTGTCGGATCGTATCGTATCGTAGAAGTAAAGGTCGGGGCGAGGTACGATAAAATTGGATGTTGCCACGTGGTCAGCTGCTAATGCTTGATCTCGTTTCCTTGTACCAGTTGGCTGGATGATTCCAACAATATACCATGAGCGACATTTTTGTATTTTATATGTATTAAAAACGTACAACCTGCATTTATCCATCACAGAGCCTTCTAAAGTCACCAGTACTAGCAAAACTACAATGGATACTAGAATCACCAACAGCCAAACTTTTCAGATATTACCCAAATAGCAATAGGAAATCAATTACTTAGGACAAACTACGTGAATATGATTTCAAATACATTTCTTTTGTATCCTACAAACCCTGTGGACGTATAACACGATCCATGATTTAAAAAACACCGCTACCGTATGAATAGACGAAATACCACTATTTTATTAAAGTAGCGATAGAATATCCTAGCGATACCATTATCACATTTACATAGATATGTGAAAAATAGTCCCGTTTCACACTGGAATCATTCCTGAGAGATTACTAAAATACTCGGTGATAAAACCCGTTCACAAAAAGGGCACTAAACATAAATTCAAATATTATAGACCTGTAGCATTAATTCCAGTTATTTGCAGGATAATTGAAAAACTAGTCCACGTATCAATCGATAAATGTACACGACAAGTGAACATCCTAACTGAAAATCAAAACAGATATACAAGAAGCAGATCAACAACTAGAACCATATTTCAATTGCCTCTTGAAGTAGTACTAGGATCCGACAAAAAAAAGAAGATAGCGTGTGTATTTATGGACTTATCAAGAGCTTTCGACTGTGTTCACCACAACATACTTTATTCACAACTAGAAAGATTGGGATGTAAGGGCATAGCTCTTAGTTGGATAAGATGATACTTATCGCGAAGGAAGCAGTGCACCTACGCATATGACGATATCGGAGAAGAAATTATGTCAGAGTAGAAAAAAATGAAGTATGGCGTGTGCCTCAATGTTCTATTTTGGGGTCGTTTCTCTTCTTACTCTATATAAACGATTTACCATCTATATCCAAAGAACTTATCATCCTATTTGCTGATGACCCATCTTCTGTGGCACGGGCGCAACATTTGACAGCTAGTTCTCAACAGATCACCTAAAGCTTGTTGTCAACAAAACCAAACTGTTAACGTTTAATGAATTTTAGCATATAAACTCTTACAACATCTTCGTAGATTTATATAATATTATAACCTAAAAAAGGACAACAAACACTCGAAGTTTATCTTATTAGCAAAGTTAAAAACTTTTCTGGGAAAGAATAGTATTCGGGCATTTTATGATTTGGTATAACTGAAACATATTTACTGCAATAAAAGTCATCCAATAATTATTACTAAGAATTGCCAGGAGGTAGTGCTTGTTAATATATAATTAGCTAATTAACTATCTTCATACTTCATTCTCTTGCTACAATATTGGCGATGCAAATAGACTATTTTCGTTCTGAATGTATCTTCACTCACAATCAGAAGCATTCGATCTCCCCTATGGGTCTTGCCCATAACTTATTGAAATCCTCCGAGATTTGTCGCGTTGATATACTTCTTCAGATAGTTTATAAAGACTCGCTAATTCATGACCGTCACACGATGCACTGCAAATCTTTGAGTATACTCTTGTTTGATATTTCATAGCCATCAGTCATAAGAGCCGTCCAAGGAACCATGGACTCTGGCCCACTAAAGAAACTTCACTTTGCCAGGTTTAGCATTGGTTCCGTAACTGCTGTCATCTCGAAACAGCATCATTTGCAGTATCTTCTTGAAGTTTTTATACCCGTTCCACCTCGTGAAAGTAGTCTTCTGTCTAGTATGAAAAGAATGTTGCGACCTTTACCTTGTCAGTTTTAGCCAGGTATGCGTTGATTATGTCCATTGCAAAGCTGATTGATATAGTAATTTAACTTATAACCCCCAATTTTAATTTATTGAACCAAAATTGTGGGCTAAAATATTTTATTTATTAAAAACATTTATTACAGCAAAATTAATATGTCATTGATATGGCCAAGCAGTGGGCATCGACGCCGACGAGGTGTCTCTTTCCCTTAACTTAGCTACCCGGGAACAAATAGCAGGTTACACAAATAAAATGCTTAAATACGCTGTCAGTCTCGGTTCTCCCGTCGCTATGTCCTTGTGTTTCGGGAGCTCGTGGAGCGCAGACCCCCCGCGGTCGCGAAGAAGAGCATGCAGAATCGCCCTGCGATTCCCCCGTGCCCTTATTTTTACAACCCCCGGGTCACCCAGTGCCTGCGGTCAACTTCGCCGTGCGGACCCGCCACCACGTCGCGTGCCCCGCTAGGACGACTAGCCTATCAATTTGGTAAACACCTCTAACCAAAGCATGCTTCTAGTTAATCAGGCCACTTCGTAAATCTCTTACATTTAATAAATCTCTAAATCGATCGTAAATATCTTAATCTAACTTTAACGGGAATAACAGAAATGCTCTGTGATTACACTCACCTTTAAACGGGTTAAAACTCACCAACAAACCAACGCCACACACCCTTCACTAACTTTTACGAACTGCTCGCAAGTACTGTTTAGATATAAACTGTTTAACCTTACGAAACAAAGAAGCAGAAACTTCGACAGCAATCTTATACATTAGCTCATAGGCCTAGTTCTTCAAAATATTTACGTAACACATTCCTTATTCATCGATAAGAAAGTACTCAAGTGGCTACTAAGGGAATTTATGCCTGTCGCCCGCAACGTAATATTTAGGGTCGCAAAAATCGAGTAAAGTTCACAGCCCCTTTTTAGATACAAAGCAGACTATTCTAACAAAACGATGTAAATGTAAAATATTTCTTACAAACTCATTCTTAACTGAATCCGTCCACTCCGTGGTGCTATGAATACGTCTGGCGTCCTACATCCTTTCGTACCATTCTGCCAACACTACGAACGTTGTTCTGAGGCTTTAGCGAGTCCTTACTTATCTACCGATCCAAGTCTCATAGACGTTCTTCTTTTCTTAGGTCAGCAAGCCTTTTCCATTCCATCTGATTCCTGTACTTGTGCTGTAAGGCATCCGTCAACCATTTAATATTACCAATAGTGAAGGGATTGATCATTCTATGTTACTCATAAGTCAACTCAGTGTCCTTGTTACCTTGCGGTCAAGCTGCAGTCCGATATACTTCATAACAGTTTTGTTAGATATTAGCGTATCCAATGTCATTTCAATTTGGTCGATATTTAACTTAAGTGATCATTGAACCAAAAACACAGTGAAGACAATGGCAACATAAGTAATGTACTGAAAATGTCTCTACACATTACATTTTTATATTCAGAAATGGTGGGAAGGAAAAAATTATTATATAATAACTAGAACTGTATTCAAAACCTGCTTTATTCGCGCCATCGTAATCCGACTAGTCGATTTATTACCAAATAAAAAGCAATTTAGATTTACTGCTCTAAGTCCATTAAACACAACCACCAACATTACATAACCACACTCTGTGAGATTCACAGACAAACTACCCCTTCCAACTTTTTGTATTCTAACTTATAACTTACGATCACTACTTAGCCCCTTGTTCTTGTCTCTACATTGCATTCAAAAGACGCTATCTCAGACAAAAAGATTGACATATGTCTGCGGAAATCAGATCGCGACAGATGCAACATTCTCGCTAATTCAGAAATGCACAGGAAGAAGCAACAATTGCTAAGATGTAGAGTTGATTTGTGAGAGTTTTCGCCCTCTCGGCATATATTTAAAATTACCTAAAAAGTGGAGCGCTAAACTAAACCATAAAATATTAAAATCAAATCTTACAGTAATTTCTGGGGTACCGTGTATGAATTTCGACTGACGCATGACGTCATTTATATAGGGGGTCGCCAAAAGAGGTTGTCTCATCTCTAAGCAGATATTAATATCTAGTAGTAAATAAAAGAATGGTCTGACATCCTCTTGGGTTTAATTCACACTATAGGGTCGTACATGGATCGTGCACGAACCGTGCCGTGTTATTCCAAATCGCAAAACAACTTTTCCATATAAATTATGCGAAAGCGACCACTTCCCATTGACACCTATGGTACTGTGCGCCGACTAGACTACGATCGTGTCATCTTTGATCACTTTGAGGAGCAACCTTCGACAGCTCGGTGGGAACACAGTCCATGCACGATACTATAGGTGAAAATTGCAACAAACCATCAAAGGTCGCCTTAGAATCGTCGTAGGACTGGCGCTAACGGTTCAATGATTCACCTCCATTTCGTATTGTTTTTGAATTTTTGGCTGAATTATTTGTAACAAGTTATAAAATTTTGGAGGGCTCGTCCTAATAAAATATTTCTAAAATTTCGCTGGATCATCTCTTAACTTGTAAAAATTCGTATGAAATTCGTGTCTTTCGTCCAGCGTCAGAATCCATCTTGTCTATGTTAAATTGATTATGGTACTAAGAGATGCTGGTCGTCCTTTCGCAACACGACACGATCGGCACACGGTCGATGCACAGCCGCACATATGTGAATTGCCACGGCCTCATCATGACTCAACACGGTCCGTGCACGGTCCATGCACAACCATATATGTGTGAATTAAGCTTTACAGTGTTATCTGTTTCTCAAGGTTAGAGTGAACATACTCTAGTACGTAGTCTAGTACCTACAGTTTTGTCTATTAACTATTACCTTCAAATAAAACCGTTCGTCAGTTTCGTCAGAAAAAAGGAATATCGTTGGTAACGGAATACAGTAAAGATGAAATTATTATTATACATCTATTTCAAAAGAATTACTTTAACAGGTGTTGCTTCTGAAAGAAGAAAAGTATGGCTAAATAAATTTGAATATTATCGTAAAGCAATTCTACGCTGCTTTTCTAACATGCTGTTTTCTACAATAAAATGTTGGAACTGAACTAACTTTATCCAAACAAACTGTTTGTTTAATCAAATACACTATTTACAGAACGTTAAAGATATGATAGTGATGACGGTAACAGTACCTTCAAAATTACATAATCCCAATAGAACTGATTGCTAATGTGATTTTTATCGATTGCTTTAAAAACTGTTTCTATCATAATAACATACCTGAAGATACATATATCTATGACCCATATTTATTCTTCCATTTACAGAAAAATATCTTTAAAGCAGGCACGTACTTACACGCATTCATACAGTCACGATCAAATATCTCTTTCAAATGCTTAAATACCAAAGTTATTTTATATGCTATGTTATCCCTGCCTTTTTCCCGATGTTATCGTCCTTAAATACCTCAGCGTACGTAAATTTAATGAGGCACTACCGCGTGGCAACAATTGACATTTCACAATGCTAATAGTAGGACTTTTAAAAATGGTGGTCTATTTCATTACGATATGATGTGTTTTACAGATCGACTCTATAATAAACTGTTATTTATTCCTTTAAGCACCAGAATACATTCTCCCAAGTTCATTAACATAACTATTACATTTACTACAGTTTTCTAGTTCAAAACTATTTTACCTCTTAATTGATGTGTAGGTGTACGCATACGTTCATTCACTGTTTTACGATATAAATAGATCGTTATTTGGATGGAGATTGGCGTTATAACCTAGCCTGTAGCATAAAATTATGCATATTATGTAAATATATTAACAGAGGATAATGATATCGTAAACATTAAGTATTCAATTTGATAATTCAAGTCAATTTCAACAGTAAAGCAATCGTATGAATACAATATATAATAGCTAACTTTACCGAAGGTTGTATTGTATTGTATAATAATACTCGCTGGGCACAGTATTTCTAAATGGTGCAGAACTAAACTACTCAAGTGAAGTCAAAAATCTAGGAATTACTCTCGATTGGAAGCTAAACTGGAATCGACATCTTCATACAGTTCTGCAAAAGGTTACAGTGAGTTTTTGGTCGTGTCAAAGCCTTTTTCGAAGAATTTGGGCTCTTAAACCAATAATTATATACTGGCTATATTAACGGTTGTGAGATCCATGGTCACTTACGCTAGCCTAGTATGGTGGCCAAAAATCAACGAAAAGACTGCAGCGATTAGTAGTCTGGGAACCACAGGAGCGGTGCGCACCTATCCAACTACCTCAATGGACGTATTACTGGAACTAGCAACCCTGGTAATTAAGAGAACTGCAGTTCTCAGTTCCCACCGGCTAAGTATGTCACTTCGATATAAAGGGGGTGACTTAACCGGACACCTCAGGCTTCTATGTGGCCTCCGAGAAGAGGTTCAACCCCTAAACAACTCAACGGACAGC
>SMLS01050375.1:0-10782 GCA_004785975.1 Popillia japonica | reverse complement strand
GCATTTATCCAAGTGTTTGGTGTCCTGTGGGTGATAGTGATCTAGAAGCAATGATTAGATGAAATATTTTAAAACAAGTTTTATCATCTTAGTACTGGAATGAAGACATTTATGTATATAGGTACCATTTACAAAATAAACAAAAACTTATCTTTGAAAGATAATTACATAATTTTTTCCAAAGATTACAGTTTCCTATTTGCAAAAAAAATTAATTGTTTAGAAACGAATGTGATAAAATCGCATTAAACAAAATCGTACACAAAACCCACACGCTCGCCTAGATACCACCTTATTCTCATATACTACATGCAAGTTATGCAGCAAAATACTGTAAGTTTAAAACCGTATGTAAAAATGACCATATTACATAAACATTAAATGGAACATTACATTGTTGATTAAACACTTACAGGTTTTAATATTAAGCCCTTAGAGATTAAATACATATATATGTAAATATCAAAAATGTTTATATACTTTGTGTGACGAAATGTGTGCAGATGTCGCATTTGGGCAAATATTTATATTGATGCCTTTTATAGAAAAAAAAAAACATAAACGAAAACGTATTGAGTCCATTGAGAGTTATGCATTACATAACAGTGTTGATATTATAGTATATTGCCTTAATGCGTGTGCTATTTGATGTTGAAAGCTTACTACTATATTAGAAGTAACATAAACATTAATGTAGTATAATTCTGTTGTTTCTAATGGAATTTACCTAGTACGACTCCAACTTTCTTATATATTTTGAGTACAATATCGTGAAATTGGATTGGCGATGTGTTTACAATTTTCAGTACAACAAAAACAATGTAAACATGGACTATTCTTATTACAGATGAATACACAAAACCACAACTTAAATTAGGCATTACTATGCATATGTGCAAATTTACTGTCCTTTCTGGTAACACTGTCGTTAATTATTTACCACAAAATTGTGAATGTTGGATCTGCCTGTCGTAAGAAACTATTAACTTTAAAACCGTTGCAGATTGCAGAAAATTTTCGTTTATGGTCGTCAAATTTCATTAATAACATAAACGTAACACGATTTTTATCATAACGAAAAAGAAGATGGAGGTAATCCTGCACATGTGGTACAACTATATGCTTTTCAAACATAATACACAGCCAATCGAAGTTCGTGATAAAGGAGTATGGAACTTGCTTATACCATACGATCACATTTAACCTCTAGCAAACCATGAAATTATATCTTGAAAATATTTTGTTGGAATGTTCTAATGAATAAAACACATCTGTCGTTAATGTATTTGTTAATTGACACTTAAAAATGTTTATAATAAATCGTAAAGATTTTCTCATCGAATCGTATATTAGAAATAGTGTAAAATTGGAAAATGGAGAATGGTCGTGCTCTTTGCAGCCTTGTCTGGAAGCATTTCGGGCATAATTTGCAAACACACATATAACAGTTTGCGGCAATTGATTCTGGAATTAATGGCTAAATTTCGTGAAACAGGGTCTGTGTTCCGAAAGAATCCTTAAAAAAAATCTACAAAAATTTCCATACAAATTTGATTGCGTGCCAGAGCTTTTACCAATTGACCACGTAACCAGACTTAATTACTGTCAGTAGTTCCTAAGTACTATTAATAACGAAGACGTTCTTGACAAATCCTTCTGATCTGAAGAAGCAGAAACACCCTTGCATTCAGAAAAAATAGGCTTTTGACTTGCTCTTTCTTGTAAACGGATTATTGGTCCAATATTCTTCAAAAATGCGACAAATGCAGAACGATATTGTAATAATTTATTGTTACCATTGGTAAATCAATTACATGATGATAAACTGCGCGGCGGATGTTTCCAGCAAGATAATGCAACAGCCCATAAGACAGGCAATTTAAAGTAGGAAGGAAGTAATAAAAAACGCAGACCATTTGATACTCTGGGGATACACTCAGAAAATTGGTTTAATGCCCCAGTAGAATTAAAAAAGAGAAAACCAAAACGGAATGCAGCCTTAGCTTAAAAGAGGACAGCAAAGTTGTGCCTCGGTCTGAAGGTGTATTGTTATGCTAAAAAAAAGTTATGCCTCAGGCCTCAAAAGTAAAATGTACTAGTGAGATATCTGCATCCATATAAACAAAACAAAAAACCTAAAGCAATACGCATAGATATTTTCAGAAAGACGTCTGCATCGTGACCGGATTATACGAGTATATGGTACACGCAGACAAAGATATCTCCGAAAAAGTGAATAATTGAATAATCCATATGTGCTTGGCTATTATTGCCTGAATGCTCGAATTCCTATTCTAAATTTGCAAAATCAAATGTGAAAAATAGTCTGTCAAATATAGTTCCTACAAGTTAATCTATAAAGAAATTCTTAATTAAAATTTTGCTTCAGCCAGCCCTTTGCCGATCCAATACTGAGCATATACATAGACATTTTCTACATGGAAGCGGCATTAAATATGCATCGATATCGGTTAAACCAGTGACGTTCTCCTTACCGAAAGTCATGCTAGAGGCGCAGCGGTAATAGATGCGCAACATCTGCGGCCCAAGATGATTTCGTATGCATATGGACGTATTCCAAGGTTATTGATGGATCTTCGCCATGTGACGTATCCTAACGTTTATTACGCTAACGCAAATTGATGATATACCTATCACAACAGTAATAACGGATATATAATGAAAGTGTCATGTTCACGTAATATCTAATTCGGTGAGAATTAAAAGTTAGTGCCACCACATAGTTAACGGCTTTACTTTTAAATGTAAATGAATTCACTGTAACTAGACCAACGTCCCGTTACACTTGTGAGAAAATTGCGCTTGTATCCTTTGATTCACAGACGGTATACAACGAATGAAAGAAAAGTGTGAAATTTTGTAGATTTTTATGACTATTTCCGTTAAAACAACTATCTCCGCAAGATATAAAAGCCATTTTAGAATTAAATCGCGATTAAAACAAAAATAATAACTAGGGAGCATTGTGCATTTCTGTACAGAAATGAATTACATATATTTTTGCAATGTTTTAATACTAGTAGCACTAAAATAAAAATAAGACCAAGCAAAATACAAAGAGAAACGAAGATAATCCAAGTGGGCATAGTTATGTATGTTTGAGATTCTTTGTGAAAGATATTGTCTGAGTTATGTTTCTGTATCTCCCGCACTTTAATGAATTTTACAAGCTTTTATTCTGCTTAACACCTGGAGGTGCAACCTAATCTATTCTTTGTTTCACTAGAGCCTTTGACGCAAATTATCTTGGTCAATAGACAAGACAATCATATTTGGTGTATCAATCATAGTCATGTTGCAACATCTGGATGAAACAACTTCCACATGGGTACATAAGAGCTTAATGTAGATAGGTGGGAGGCTGATGGGTAAAAGAAACACAGTTAATACACTGGTTTGAACAGCGGATGAACGAAATCACACAAAAAAGTTTATTATTTCTTCATCAATTAAGGCCAAATTCATCATGGATCTCAACCAGAAAGACTTTAGGACCATTATCGCTTTACTTACTATCCACGGAACTCAGTAGTACTACCTCCAGGAACCTCACAAAATTCTTCTTCTACTCGAAACACAGGGAATTGGCGAAACAAATTGTGTCACTAAGTGACAGTAGCTTAACATATATTATGTGAACGTAATCTCAGTATCTCAAACACGCATACTTAAAACTAGTTGAACCTATGACGAAGCTCAGGAATCAATTGGAACTCAAAGCTTAAACGTATACACTCAGCGAAATTCCTATAATTCCATATCATTTTCTAGTTCTCTTATAAATACAGGGTGTCCGCGAAATACAAAGCATGCTTTTAAGGGATGATAGCTACAACGATTTAGAAACAAAAACATATAATACACCTTGGGTCTATCTGTAAGCGTAAACGAGAAAAAAAAAGTTATTTCTCATGTCACAAACTTCGACGCATTCTGTACACCGGCAGCTGATTAGTGCAAGATTTACGACGATTACAGGCGTGTGTTCTTGAAAATGGGCAACACGTCGAGCCTTTCCTGTAATACATTTACTCCTGTCTCTCAAAAAGGTCGTTTTTAGAACCACCAATTTATCACAAATAAAAGAAAAGAAATAAAATTTGTAGTAGCCTTTACGAAAGAGCTTAAAGCGTCATAACATAATTGCAGTAATTACATTGATTTCATTCAATGCGACTTTCCCTCAACTTAAATTTTCATTTACCGATCGGAGGCTGCTATTAAATACGCCCTTTTCACTCGTAACTTCAACATAACATCGATTTTATTGTCATAACATTATTAAAAAAAAACGCAAAGGTACCTTTATTTTAAAACGTATGGCTATTGACTTCGTACGATACAAGTTCAAGGTCGTATAACCAGATGATGCTTGGCTTGCATCTGCCCTTCTAACGGCATGTGCACAGTATGGTGGAAGACAAATGACACCACGCTTCAATTTCAAAGTATGAAATAATTCGTTTTCATCGTTGTTTTCAGTTATTTTCAACCCTAAATTTTTGATATGGTTTTTTGGTTATTTAAGAAGCAATATGGATGAGTTTTCTTGTACAGTTTGACCAAATAAGGATTTTTAGAAATAATTTTTTTTTCTCGTTTACGCTTACAGATAGACCCAAGATGTATTATATGTCTTTGTTTCTAAATCGTTGTAGCTATCATTCCTTAAAAGGATGCTTTGTATATCGCGGACACCCTGTATTTAGCAACTGTAATAGTTGGGAATTACCTAGAATTTTATTTTTGAACATAAAATTTGAAATATTATTTTGTAAATATCACACTTCTTAGATAAGTAGGGGAATCACCTGTGATATAAACGTATAAATAAGAGCGAAATTTGTATAGTTCAACAGTACTAAACAAACATTGTATGAAGTTAGGACTTGCCTGTCAATGCAAAAACGCTTCTGAACACTTTAAAAGCTTTATTCATTATTAAATATAATTAATATCAAAATATAGATCTTAGTTAATAACAATGACGAGAGATAAACTGCTAACCGAGGATGAAAAAGCCAAAATAAACTGTTATAAAGAGGGGTATTCAAACCGAGCAATAGCCAAGAAATTGGGGCGATCCTATCAGCTCATCAATAATTTTATAAATTTATGTAATTCCTACGGCCTAAAGGAAACTAATCAAAAACTTACGCAAAGACAGTACTCATCGAAATTCGGTTAGCCTATTCTGGTAATGTAACTGCACAACAAATCAAATATGATTTAAATTTGCCAGTAACTAAAAGACAGACTAGCGTACAACAAATTTTATCCGGTAGTAAACGCTTTAGATGGCAGCAAAAGGTCTCAAAACCACCCTCAAAGAACACTCACAAAGAAGCAAGGCTGACATTTGCACAAAATCATATGAGCTGTGATAATGAAAGAACGTCATAGTTTCCGACGAAAATAAATTTAATTTGGACGGACATGATGGCTTTAAATACTATTGGCACGATTTGCGTAAGAACACTGAAGTTGCAATGAGTAGAAATTTTGGTGGCGGTAGTGCAATGGTTTGGGCGGCTTTTATCCATAACAATAAAACTGCTATATGTTTTATTTCGACACGAATGAATTCCGAGTCTTGTATAGAACTTCTAGAAACGGTTCTAATAGATTTTGGTGAACCAATGCCTTTGCAAGACTGGATATTTCAACAAGACAACGCAACTATCCATTCTTCCAGACGATACAAGTGGTTTCAACAACAAGAAATCAAATTAATGGAATGGCCTGCTCGCTCGCCTCACTCCAATTGAAAATCTTTGGGAAAAATTGGCTATGGAGGTATGTATATGCTAGTAATCACCAATACGAAAACAAAGAACTAAAATCCGCGATAACGAGATGTTGGAATGAGACTCCTGCTTCAACATTAACGAAGTTAATACACAGTATGAAGAACCGGATTTTTGAAATTGTTTTGAATAAAGGATCCAACAGTAATTACTAAGTTTATGAAAAATTCAAAAATTATGTTTTTATTTTGTTTAACTATTTATCTGTAAGTGGACCTATAGAAGTTTTGCTATTGTAACTTATCACTTATCATTATTATAAATACTTTCTGTAAAAACTGTAACATATTTTTTCATTGCTATTTTTTCCTTGTGTTAACCTTTCTTTGCAATGAAGCTTTACCTTTAATACATAGTTTGCCGGATATTTTAAGAAAAACATTATATTCTGTTCAATAGTTCATGTGGAACTATAGAAATTTTGCTGAGTGTATTCGCAATGAACTAGCTATAAGACAGTGTAGTAATGGCAAAGCTCCAGGAAAGGATGGTATCCAGAATGAGCTAATGAAATATGGAGGACAGACATTGAAAGAAAACATACACCGACTAATTGTGAGGGTATGGAGAGAAGAAACTATGCCGAAAGACTGGGAGATAGGACAACTAGTAGGAGTACATAAAAAAGGAGATCAGCAAGAATGCAGGAACTACAGAGGCATCACGTTACTATGCACGGCATATAAAATACTATCCACGATACTTGAAAGAAGATTGGTGGCAATGACGGAACGTATTGTGGGTCAGTATCAGTGTGGGTTTATATCAGGCAGATCGACAACAGGTGCTATTCACAACGTGAAACAAATTGTAGAAAAGGCATACGAATATAAAATAAACATACATATGCTCTTCATAGATTTTCAACAAACTTTTGACTCTATTAAGCGGGTGCAGCTAATGGAAGCTATTAAAGTACTAGGAATACCGACAAAGTTAAGAAGACTTATAGCGATGACAATGAGGAATACAAAAATGACAGTCAAAACACTAAAAGGAGAAACAGAAGTTGACAGAGTAATAAAGGAGTCAGACAAGGAGATGCACTATCGGCAACACTGTTTAACTTGGTATTGGAGTACGTAACAAGAAACATCAATAGAGGAACACTGAAAACAAGAGGAGGGCAACTAATAGCATATGCAGACGACATTGTACTAGTAGCGAAAACAAAGGAGATATTAGTTAAGATGCTAGACGAAATAGATAGCGAAGGCAACAAGATGGGGCTAAAGATAAATGAAGATAAGACGAAAATAATGGAAACTGGCAATAATATAACAGCAAACAAAGTAATCAAGATGGGCAAATACAAGTTCGAAAAAGTGAGTAAAATGAAATACCTGGAAGTTATGATTGCTAATGACGGAGATAGAGAAACTGAAATCAAAGAAAAAATAATAGCAGTAAATAGAGCGTATAACGCAAACAAGAAAATACTGAGAAGTAAGCACCTTACCAAAAAGAGTAAAATGAAGATATACGAAAATTTGATAAGACCAATAATGTTGTATGCCGCTGAAACAATGACGATGACGCAAAAGGACGAAGAAGATATAAGAATTCTGGAAAGGAAGATAATAAGAACGATAGTGGGAGCATTAAAGATATCGCAGGATGAGTATAGAAGTAGAATGAACCACGAACTGGAACGGGAAATAGGGGAAGATGTTGTGAAGAGAATCAAGAAGCAGAGGGTGAAATGGCTTGGTCATGTGTGGAGAGCAGGAGAGGAACATAATATAAAAGCAATCTTAACATGGAGACCTAGTGGTACAAGAAGAAGAGGACGGCCTAGGACGAAATGGATAGAAGAGGTAGTCAGGGACCTGAAAAACGCAGGCGTTAGAAACTGGCAGGAAAAGACGATGAATAGGGATTTATTGAAGACAATAAGCCTGAGGGTATGAAGTAGCAAATTAGGATTGATCCACCTAGTACACAGGATCTTGAGATCTTCGAAAGAAGAGGCATTACTCCTTAGAGGAGTGTAGAGCCATTATATATATATATTCGCAATGAAGAAAGGTACTGCATAATATATGCTTCATGAGTCTAGTACCAGAGCCTTTAATTTGTTGCTAAATTTACGAGTTATTGTTATAAAGCGACAAATTACTGCCGTGCATTTAAAACTGTATCCAAAATCTAGTTTGATTGTGGTTTGAGAGTTCCTTAGAGAGCAGGCATGTCTACAATAGAATAAATATCAAACCATTCATCAACCATAGTGATATTTTTAACCAACCACACAGTTAGAATTGTACAATCAGGAATGAATTTAGTTTTTTTGGTACAGAAAGCAACTAGTGTGACATTCATATTTTATTTATATAGCGAATTCTAAAAACTAATAAAACTTGCATCTAGTCATCATTTATTCGAAGTCAAACCCAATTAAGACAGATCTTTATAAATGGTACATATCAAATAGATACCATATTATAAAACAGTAACGAACCACAAAGTGGTTACATCTGATTTCTGATCTGTGACAAACGGTGTAGTAAACATTCCACGTTTACCAAATACGCAATCATCAAATACAGTTTCGGTACACATACATACGCAACCGATTCAAATACAGTATATATTCGCAGCATATATAACATGAGCTTTTTGCAGACACTACATTTGACTATTATTTAACAGTATTGAGGCAACCGCATATACGTGATGCAAATGTAACACAAGTACAAGCAAGCCAATGCTACCTTCAACGTTTGCCCGTCAGTTCAAAGCTGTAATTACCAAAGCGGTTTGCTCATTAATGGCTAATGAGCTGTAGATTTGGTAGTGAATGTTTATCGACAGCAACTCAAATAGTCTAGACTTACTACTACAAGGACGCGTATGTTTGTGAAAGAGAACAGATTTCACTAGCATGAAAGATATTGTTCTATAATTGACTTTAACCCTCCTCTCCCCCCCCCCTCGATTTGTGTGAAAACACGATGCATTAAAAAAATAAGATGGAGTAATCAAATCCAACAATTGAATGTATTTATTTAAATTGTGGATACCTAATATGTTCTTCAGTAGCTAACATTATATCAAGTGAATGGCGTAAGAATTTTGTCGGACTATATAAATATTTTCATATTTAGAAAAGTACACATTAATAACAAATGTTATTTTCAAGCTCTCGTTGAAAATGTATTCTACCCTTGCGAACCCATCCTAAACAAATAGAAGATATTAGTACACATTTCGAAAAGCTTTTATTTGTCCACTAATATATACACTGATGGAAATACAAACGATAACATTGACGCCGATTCATTGTCTGACATAAATCCCTAGCTTAAACAAGCCATCGCAGCATCAGTATTCTCGCATAAGTATTCCAAGCTGTGGCAACCGAAATGATCCGTCTCTGCTCAGACCCTACGTACGAAGCTAAGAAAGGCAATATTCTACGACGAAAACATTTCTTTATAATTTATTTCCATTGTAGATTTTCGTGCAGTTAGGAGGTGATGCTAGAAGGTACTAGCAAGGATTTGCTCATAGCATAATTCTGCTCTATTCTCTTATCTAACAATACGAGTATGTTGCACATGGAAATTATAATAGGTAATTTATCTCACAAATATGTAGATACACAAAGATGTTTAAAAGGAAATAAAAGTAATCGAAGCACTTTCTTCATTCGCACAATCTAATCTCACACTATTAATTAGTAGTGTAACAACACAAAAAACATAAAAAATAATGAACTGACTATTTTAAATTTTTATTTTCATATAGTCTCATTGGATAAACAAAACTAACGACCAATACACAAAGCATTATTCTCAGAAAATATAAATTGTAATTACGGTTAACTGTTATTTACCACAACAAATGGAGAATAATAAAGAGCCCACACACCAGAAAAAAAATAAAACAAAATTTTTAGGATAAATATCCTTTCAGAATAAACTGGCAACTTTAAATAAACTCGGAGATGAAGTATAAAGAAACTGACATCATCCAGGTGGATATATCTATATATACATTCAGCGTACCCGCAGCAGCGGAGTTCGTTAAGGCGAACAAGCGATTTCAGAAACATCAACAGCAAAACACCTGGTTCGCGTGCTCCTCGCCCGAAGCGACTTGGCCGAGAGAAGATCAGAAGCAGAGAAAAATTAACATCACAAAGACCTCTGTATTCCTGAGGCTCTGTTCCGTTTCCACTACTATTATTATCATCGTGCCGGTCGTCCGGACTCTCTGCTCTCTGTTTGCGTAAGAGGATGCGAAATTAAAGAGATCCGGCAAAACGGTCGACAAGAAGAAGGGCTCTAGTACTGCTGTTGCCGTTGCTGCCGAATTATTAACACAATTTCGTCAACGGGCGAAAGACGTAATATTTGCACTTTGTTTCCCAATTATATTTGCATAACGACGGCGACGGAGTCTATGCAGATAAAAAGGACGAAAACAGGCAAGGACAAAAAGCTGCTAACTTCTTGTGATAATGTTGAAAACCCGTTGCATACATTAACGTAAATCAAGCTAAACGACAAAGGAACTAGTTGAAATTCTTTAGAAGGTAATACCTTGTATATGTTCACTACTTCCGTAGATGCCTATTAACATTTTTTAAATTCCATTGGTAATGTTTGGTATACATAGTTGTTGTTGTTGAATAGATATAAGTCTTTACTTAGTATTTCGATTATTACAAAACAATACTTTCCTAAGTTGCTTCTAATGATTAGCAGTAGATCTGTTGCACTAGGTGAAAGTGTCACTTTTTAGAGCAAGCTAGATTAAGATTATTTAGTTCTACTTCACAATGAAGTTCTATAAAAATCAATAGTGAAGTGGGGTAAATGCAAACTAAAATTAGAGAAGTGCAAATTCAAACCTTGAACCAAGCTTTATTTTTGGCTTTAAAATTGAGAAAAAAAATTCTCATACTTCTTGATTATTTATCTACCAGTTGTAATAGTCAAAATGGCTA
>SMLS01050371.1:0-10353 GCA_004785975.1 Popillia japonica | reverse complement strand
TGTACAGAATGTAGCAAATCAAGCAAAACATTTACAAATTTATTAAATGTATATAATATAAACTACTGTGAACAGCAGGGGACTCAAACTACATCCCTGCCTGACGCCTATTTCTGTTGTACATTTTCTGGAGTGTTCGTTATTTATTCTGACCACATTTGAGTTATTCGTATACATTTCTTTTATCACCTCCACTGTTTCCATATCTACAACCCTCTTTGTTAAAGTTTTCCATATATCTTCCCTCCTTACTCTATCGACCAAAACCAATATACAAGCCTTTATTCCAACAAGTAGCTCTCCCCAACGTTAGGTAGAAGCTATGAGAACCTTTTTGCGGGCTAAGTAGCAGTGTAATACTGGAGAAGCTATGAGACAAGCTAAAACTCTATCGGAATAAGAAGACTAGGTCTTCATCGCGTCCAAATTAGAATTTAAAGAACATTTCTGGTAATTCTCCGCGGTAACATCATCTGCACCACCCCTGTCTCCTATTTGGTTGATACCAAAGGATATCTCGACCTGAAAATAAATCTGATATTGAATCGAATTCCTGCTGTTTAGAGCATGAGTTCTACTAGAGTTAGTTGCGGCTTCATCATCACGGGACGAATCAGCTGTAGGGGGATAAGCCGTCAGTGATGCTTGAGCCACATAGACTACAGCATATTTTGTATATTACTAACTCAAAGCCTGGATAGTCTTGCTCCGAGAATCTGCAATAAATTTTTTAGCAAGTCTACGGAAACTAACCACGATAGGCTTATTTGAGTTTAGATCTTTAACAATACAAGCAATTCATGCTTGTAAATTTAACTTTTTCGACATTCTAGTTCGATCTCAATCGAGCTGAGTACATGAATATTATTATTCGTCCTTTTATCGATTATCCTAGGAACAATCGGGGTACGAAGTATGCCACCATCGTCGGATTGCGGTAGGTAATAGCAGGCACGATAAGGGGGATATAATTTATGAACCGCGGCCGTGTAAAATATTGGCTTTTTCGGCGGTACAAGCTCACGTGTATGGATTTATTGCACAGGGAGCCGAGATTGTTGGCATAATTGGTAGTGTTTGTGCCGCGTTATATGTAAATATCTACAACGTACATGCATCTACATACATATATGGGGCACTACAATTTAATGAAACGAAAATCATATGCGCCCTGTGAAAATGATTCATGCCAGCTTATAAATAAAACCGATGTAAAACATCAGGCTGAATTAGGCTAATTTCTAAACGACACACGCGTCCTCGTCATCAAATATCATCCTGGAATTCGCTGCGATAATTAAACGGCCTGTGTTAGGAATTCAACGTCTTCAATTCAGAAACTGCAGTTATCTTCCCCCAAATTGTTATGTTAACTTTTATCGCTTTAACCGGAGCTAAATCGGCGGTTGATGTATCTATACGAAACATACAATACACTACACACACAGTTTAACGTTTACGTAGAATTTGCTACAGGTTTAAATACCGGGAATAATAACGAGACGGCGTTATACGGCGATGGGTGAGGGGTGTGAGTCGCGCTAGATAAGTTTCGAAGGGTACAATTCCGTACAACATCTACGTTACGTTAATTAGGTGCATTTTGCCGGAGAGATTCTGCGACGAGTCGACGACGGAGCTGGTACTACAATTGTAATAGAGGAGCAAGACTAGGATGGAAGGTCGGGAGAGGGTGGGACGGGACGATTGTTATGTTTCATTAACATTCCGTTCATCGCTTCAATATCTTTGGACCGTAAATTCTTCGGATAATGTCTCCGAGAGGTCTTTGGAAATTGTATATCCTTTTTTAGTTTTAGTCTCAATATCTTTAGCTAAGATTTTATTTACTTACAGTTTGGTCAGCTATGGAGATGTCGTCGGGAAATTACGGAGGAAAATTCAAGATAAGGGTGTTATACATTATTCTGTAGCACTGATTTGCTCGTATTTTATCTAACATAGAAGTCAAAGTGGCATTGAAAATTGTGAAAACTAAAGGTGAAAGGCTCAAACTCTAACTTTGCCCTCTTTATGGGGCTTAACGTCCTTGAGAGCTGGTCCTGTATGTAGCTCTGTGCTGTGGAATAGTCGGTGCCCAAAATTTGAAACCTTGTCCTTGTACATGGACTGGGTTTTCTTCCTCCTCCTTGCAGAATCTGCATATGGGATCTTCCGCTAGGCCTATGTTGTACATATGCCTATTTAGTTTACAGTGACCTATCAACAGACCCATTTTGACGGATTTCCTGTCTTTATCTAGCAGGTCTCTAGTGAATTCTTCTAGAAACACATTTGCTTGTCTTTGCCCAGGTGATCTTTGTCACCATTCCCTGGACTTATTGTGTATCCATTCCTTGATGGATATTCTGATTTGTGCTTTGGTGGTGCCGAACGATGGGCCAGGCCTGACGAATTGCCTCGACGAACCTTGTCTGGCCAGTTCGTCTGTTGCCTCATTTCCCTTTACGCCCTCGTAGCTGGGAACCCAGGCCACAATTAGTTTTCTTTGCGAACCCACCTCGTTGAAGGCATTAACGCAGTCCCAAACCACCAAACACTTGCCGAACTAATCGCTTTAAGTGTTGCTTGGCTGTCGCTTTTACCGAACTCGGTCCATCTTCCCAATTCTCTAACGCAATTGTGGATTGCTGCTACCTCAGCTTGACAGACCGTTGTATCCTTGCTGAAGCTTATCGAGAGAGCCTTCCTAGGCTTGCCTCCGTATATACCGGCTCCTACGCCATGTTCAGTTTTGGAGCCGTCTGTATACCAGTTCGAGTCCGCTCTTATCGGAGGGCCTTTCTCCCAGTCCTTCTTGTCTGGTATTATATTTCCTATTCAGGTTGAATTTCTGAACCATGGAGTCGCTTGGCATCCCCGTAAGGGGGTGCCAAGCGTGTATAACCACAGAGTTATTTTGGAACTAAAGCCCCAGTTCCTCCCGCAAAGGCTTCTGCATCTTCCTAGGGCAATGGTGGCCTTGTTGCTTGTTTTTTGAATCTGTGTGTTCCATGTAAGTCTTTCATCGAACCATACCCCCATAGGTATTTTGCTTCTTTAACATATGGAACCCCAACCCTAAGGAACACCAGATTTTAGAAGACCACCAAACGAAATGATATTATCCATATTTTTAGACTGGCAGTTGAAAGGAAAATATGTTGATAGTTCTGTTCTTTAAATGAATTCCTAACCTCTTCTAGAGGTTCATCATTATTTCAGCCAGAAATATACTTTAGTTTCAGTTTAAAATGAGCAAAATCTAAAAATTTTACATCTCAAGAAGTCATGCCTCCAATTTATCATGATCTAAGATCTCCATAATCTCGCATAGGAGTTCGTCCTTAAGAAGCAGCTTCCTTCGTGTCCTTCCGGTCCTGAGATTGTGCTGAAACCTATTTAAGTAGATATAATTGACGATACTCTGCGGTACACCATAACATTCTAATTTATCCAATCCTTTTTAATTGTTTATAATCAAGCAATTCCTACTAGTCTATAGGCTTTCTAGAAAGAGGCCAACTATTGTAATGCCATGGCTTGGGATTACTTCACTGATTTTGCGGAATATATAACAGATCTGACCCATTTCGTTTTAGAATCTTCTGCTTTTTTGCTTTGGAAATTTGATGAATTCGATGTTGAACTGCTTTCTGCAACGGTACTTTCGGGATTCCGGGGATATACATGGATAATTGATTAAACGAAAAACCCAATAACAGTGACAGTATTAAACACGCTTGTAAAACTCTAATCACTTTGTAACTCGTCCAACTCTAACCAGATTGCAATGGGGCTCACTAGATGGCGTACTGCGCTGAGTCTCTCATTTGACACAAAAGTAGTGTGGTGATTCTATATACTAATAATGAAAAAGGTATAAGTGATGTGCACGTAAGGTACAAGCCAGGTAAATTCATATAAATAGCTAAAAATCAATCGGTTAAACATTAACTACGTTGATAGCCATACGCAAGCTAACGGTATGCATGTGAGGGTCTACTCTCGACACCTCACCGGAGGAAACAAACGCAGGGGCCAACGTAAGCTCGGCACGCCCCACGAACGGAACGGTGATGGTTCTGCAGAGGCCAACGAAAACTCGACACATACCACAGAACACTTGGGGGCCAACAAAGCTTCGGCTCACCCAACGGTCAGGATCTGCTGGCCAACTCAATCGGCTCCGGCAGTCAGGTAGGAAGGAGGAGAGAGCTTGGAAGCAAGTGTCTTTTAATATCAAAACGCGGCCTTTATGTACCCTGGCCAGTATTTTTTTGTGGCATGACATCACGAGCAAAAACATGGTTAAAACATACGCAACACATCAAAACTGGACATATACAGGTTAGTTCAAAAGTATTTACATATGTACATTCACAAGAGCAAGAAAACAATTAAATAATTAATAAATTAAATTAATGGGGGCAAAAATATCGGCAAATTAGTTCTAAAAATTGTTTCTCTTGCGACGAACACTGTAGTTCGTTACATTGCAAAACAACATTCAATATCTATTTGACATTTCAAACATTGGAGACAGCAAGTTTGCAAACCTGTCCTTCTTGATGGAATGAACGTAAGCCTATTGTAGCAGTTCTAATAGATACGGAAAATGTACCATCTTACCACCTTCTTTCTTTGATTCATCGAAGATTCGTCACCATTTTGTCTTGATCCAGATGGAATTGGGAATTTTAAACTCAACTCCAAACCTCCTAAAGCACTTCTACTTATACTGTTGTGTTTTTTACAAATTGCGTTTCAAAAAAATTACGTTTTGCATGATGCTCTCCAGAATTTTTTCGACAATTATTACAAAACCATCCAAATACTCTTAAAAAATTCTATTATGCCCGATGACGCAATACTAGTATTTCATTTATTTTGTACATGCATATTGCCATCATTATTCCGAATAGAACAATAGGACAAACGATATTGTCGCGCTTCATATATTTATTATTTATACCCTGCGGTACATAAATTTAGATGTTATCGTTTACCTAATGGATAGAATAAGTACAGACCGAAAAAAGCAACCTATAATTTATTTTCGGTAATACCCTCTCACGGTTATCCTTCAACTGTACACATAGAATTGTAGCCGCGTTAATATTATGCATGTATGTATTCGTAGAACGGTCGATATTTTATTCATTAGAGGTGGCATATTAGGACGTTTCTGTAATTCCCCTTCTCGGAGCGGGTGGCCGTCACGCGATCTCACGATTTCTTAATTTTTCGGACTAACAGAACTGAAGCGGGAAATATCCGACAAAACGTTGCGTTCTAAATTTACAGACGTGGATCTTTATACCCTCCGGATGCAGCGGAAATCAAATAATCCAGCTAACTCGGTTTCACGTATGTCTCCGTTCCTGCCTCCGATCTAGAGTGATCCGCTTTTGTTGCACATGTTCTAGTGGAGGTGCTTGGAATTTTCAATTTTTCTGTCACACCGAATAGCGTTTACTTGCAAGGAAACACCTGAGGTGTTTTTATGTGTAATATGTTCAATAGAAAGAGGGGACTTCCCTAGATTAGTTACATATAAATGTTTGTATTATATTGTTAAAGGAGTAAATTTACTTCGCCCAGAAATTTATTGCAGATTCTCAGAGCAAGACTATCCAGGCTTTGAGTTAGTAATATATAAAATATGCTGTAGTCTATGTGACTCAAGCATCACCGATGGCTCATCCCCTACAGCTGCCTCATCCCATGATGATGAAGCCTCAACTAGCTCTAATACCAAATTGAGTCACGCCATAGATGTTGCGTGGATAATCAAGCTGGTGCTAGTTATGAAATGGAGGCTGAGATATTTGGGAGATAACAAGAACGTACCCATGAATGTATTTTTTTAATAGAGCAGCAATAGCAGAACTCATGCTCCAAACAGCAGGAATTCGATTCAATATCAGATTTATTTTCAGGTCAAGATATGCTTTGGTATCAACCAAATAGAAGGCAGGAGTGGTGCAGGTGATGTTACCGCGGAGAATTGCCAGAAATGTTCTTTATATTCTAATTTGGACGCGATGAATATCTAGTCTTCCTATTCCTATAGAGTTTTAGCTTGCCTCATAGTTTCTCCAGTATTACTCTGCTACTTATAATAAATTGCACCAGCCAAGTCGCATACGTTCGTTGGGTGCGACTATAACCAATTAGATCTAAATAATCCATCAAAAGTTTGAGCTTCTGGCTCTTGCCAAAAAAAAACTGCGTATTATCAAACTCTAATCCTGAATGCTTCATTCTTCGTGGAAGCCGCTATGGGAAGGCTTCAATACCCTCACAATTCCAACTCAAATGTAAGTCCATCATCAATACCGACCATCAGTAGAATATGTAGAAATAAAGAATAACTCAACTCCTAGGCCTACGCCTAACGGTAGAAGGCAAACGATGAAGAAGAAGAAGAAGAATAAATTGGTTTTGGTGATTGCACTTGCCAATTCGTATACGTTCGTTGGATGCGGCTATAGCTAATTAGATCTAAATAATCAATCTCAAAGAGTTTGAACTTCCAACTTTTGCCAAAGAAGAAACGGCGTATTATCAAACCCTTAGCCTGAATGCTTCATTCTTCGCGGAAGCCGCTACGGCGAGGCTTCAATACACTCACAATTCCAACTCAAATATAAGTCCACCATCACACTAACCATCAGGATTAAGATATTTGTGTTATTATCAACACTATCAATCTTCAGCCAGATTCGTAACTCATTTTGTACAGATAAACCAAACAAAATTAATGGACCTAACACTGACCCCTGCGGAATACCAGCATTAATGCCAACCCACTCAAATGCACTGAGATAGAAATAGCAGCACTTACTTGAACTTGCTTACTCAATAATTTGGTGTAACTTGCTTGTTATAGGTTATATTTTGCGTTTATTCGACTTGAACCAGAAGATCAATAAATACTATCATTCCCAACGTCATGGAAACCTTACACCTCCATACGAGAGTTATGTATTCTCCCCATCTTATGTCTGTTTTCGTCCTTTACTAGACTCCACCGCATTTTGTCATCTTGAATCCGTATTTCATTCTTTTTTTATCAGTGAAAGTCAAATTTTGATGTGGGCATCGAGTTCCGCCAAATCTGTCAGTTAGTTAGATTTTGGAAATGCTCTGATGACCTTCATCATCGCTCCTGTCTTCGCCCGTGAATTTAAGGAAATTGAAGTGAAATATGGCACATCAGATTCATTTTCAGGTCGAGATATGCTTTGGTATCAACTATACCAAATTTATTTCCGCTATGAAGCATTACAATCCTATAGTGAGCAAACTTGACACCATTTCATCAGAATCAGTTGGGTTTGGTTGACATTTTTTGTTGGAAGATCTTCAATGGTGGAAGTCACTGGTGGTTGTCACTGTTATAGGCTTAGTGAAGGGGAAAAATTGTCCAAAATGTTCTCTAAAAGATCAATAAATGCTATCATATGCTATATTCTCGCCATCTTATGTCTATAAAATTAAATTCTGATGTGGGGATTGAGTTCCGCCAAATCCTTCAGTTAGTTTGATTTTGGAGATGCTCTGATGACCTTCATAATCGCTCCTATCTTCGCCTGTGAGTGCAAGGATATTAACTGAACACATCTTTCAATGACTTGGGTACATCGCTTAGCTTTCGAAATATTTGGTTCTAGGCCTATACATCCCTATGCAAGTGCCTTTTCCCTTTTTGGAGACATCAGTGTATCATCTTATGGTGTTTCTATTCAGTTTTCAAATGCTCCACTAAGCTTTATGGTAAATCTTTTCACAAAGCTGAACTTCTTTGGCAAATCGTGTTGAGGCATGCCTCAGGTTTTCTCCACTTCGGGAGGTGGAGGATATGCTTTCCACCAAAATGTGGAAGGGACTAAGATTTAATCCACTGCAATAGCTTCAATAGCGAAACAAGTCCTCACTGCCCCAGTTATGGGTACACATGTCAAAGTGAATTTGCACCTTGACGATATTAGCCCTCACAATAGCCAGATTGGTCCTTTTGCTCTAATTATTTCTTGCGAAGGTTCTATAGACCATTAAGGCCTTTTTGCCTTATTTATTATTTCCAATTTATGCCTGTTCCACGAAAGTTTATTATCTAAGATGAAGACTCCTTCTTCTAATCTATGTCTTGCCCATCAATTCTTGCTATGCTTCTTGCTATTAAGGTCTTACTGGGATTTATGTCGAGAGTGATTGGCACCGCATTTTCTAGTAATAACTCATCTATTGCCAAGCTCCAAATGAGTAGGAAGGTGGCTCCTCCTTGTGGACATCCTCTAGTCCTTGACAGCCTCGTGGGGAGTGTTCGGGCTTTTTTTATTATTTTTTTCTAATTTTCCCCCATTTTTAATTTTTTTATCTTTATTTTCGGTTATTCACATTATCATTTCGCGACATAACCGTATTCTGCTGCATTTACTCACAATCTCCATATAATTTACACGGTAATATCTCCATATTCCACATGCAAATCAGCCTGCATATGCATAATTTTCCAATATATACGTGCAATATTATAGATCTTGCACCGCGTTATTCGTAAACTAATTTCTCGACGTCATTCAATCCCACGACGGCGAACTCGTTCGCCGTATTTTCTCCTGCCGGATATAGAAGACGACCATCATCATTTTCCATTAGGGCATCATTTTCATACACCTATCAATATACATCGTCGTTCCCCTATAATCCACCTCCACTCTCGTCCCCCTAGTCACCCGACGTCGTGTTTCCTCCATAGCGCCGAGGCGCCAAAACGCGACCTCTACCACCGACGAGTCGATGATTATTATGCGAAGGAGTCGCGGTCCATACATGAATATTTATAATGATGTGGTTCTAGGTTGTGAAGTGCATTAAGGTCTGTTTATGAAGTGATGGATTTAGAGTCGTCGGGTATGTTGCCTTTAGTGAAAACTGATTCCTCGACGTGCCTAGGTGGCAATTTTATGAGTGTAGTTTCGTATCTAGATTGATTTCTGAAGAAGTGAAGTTTTAACTGGGTTAAAGTGGGATTTTGCAGAATTTGTTCCAATTATATTGAGGCTAATAGGTTAAGTCCTGGTAATTGGCAATGAAAAGCCAATTTCACCTCCTAGAGGGGATGATTCGTTGTGGAGGATCTCCACAGCTAACCGTGACCTCAATAGTCTACTCTGGTCTTCATGGACTGGATGATTTAGGCGATAATATTAAAGATCTAGTAAGGATTCTGTTATGTCAAAAGCAGTCTCTTCTTGCCTTCATCATCTAAATTGTGCACCCTAAGTAGACCTATAGGTAGTCGAGGTAGGTCTATCAGCAAGACCAAAATCTTTTTATCGCATTAGAATAGAGATCGTGCAATCGCTAAAATATTTTAATTCAGACAGATTCTGCACTTCAAATTGAATTTCTGATCTCCACAAGATAATGCTGTCTCCAAAATTGAGACCAGAGCACTACTCCAACCTCCAAAATTTGTGCGAGTGAATCAGTCAGCGTTCTTTCGTAGTGAAGGAAGGCTTTTTTGAGCTATGAGTATGAAAAATTTCTGCTATTAGAGCTGGATATGTCTCCAAAAATTGAGATCAAATTTTCCCAAAACTATTTCTGGTGTGTTGGTGTGCTGGAAGCTGGCCCAACAGACCTATACTTCCCTTTAGGCAAAACTTTTTGCCGACCATAACGGAAAAAGTTCGGACATGCTTAAAAAAAATTGAGTGACGTATGGGTGCATGCATGGATGACATACAACTCACAACGGTCAAAATCCAGAAAATTTTTTCTTAGAAATTTGATTTGTTTTGAGAAGATGATGTGGGGTGGAGTATACATTTAGTAGATTTGTGCGTTTGTTTTTATGATTATTTTTAAAGAAATCTAAACGAAAAAGAGACAAATAAAGCTTCGAAAATTCCAAGAACTTTGTCTGGTATCACCCCAAGGATGTCTGGATCCAAGGGGGCCATCAGTGGTGGCTTGTTTTGGGTGAGTCTCATACGTCTCTTTTAAGGAGCGCCTTCAGAAATTCACCAAATTAACTCCAAGAATATAATGCTGTGTGGGGTGACCACCATATTGGGAACTAAAAAAAAAGGAAATTTTGTGTGATGAGTGCAGCTGCAGTTGCTTCTTATGCTATATATGAGGCGTGTAGATGCAAAACTCACTATTCGACAAAAATTGAAAAATTGAGATTTTGCGCGATTTGAATGTCAAATTCTCTAAGGGATATGATAGTTAAGGTCGTTTGAAGCTAAACTCAGTTTTTAACATGAAAAACTCGCTTTAAAGTTCGGTGATAGGTGCAAAACTCACTATTTGCATTGACAATTCAGATGCAAA
>SMLS01050343.1:0-11986 GCA_004785975.1 Popillia japonica | reverse complement strand
TCAAGAACATCTCGTTCGGCCTTAGCAGGAGTAAGATTGACCATAGAAAGATACGTTTAAACGTGTCAGCCAATCACGATAGGGGGTCTTAAATAGCTGTCAGATTTAAAACTTTTATTATTAAAGATGGCGGCGATAGTGCTGCTATAAGTGCAACAACCCCAATAGAACTCATATGCTATAAGTTTAATAATCCCAGCATTTTTACTACAAAATAACATCTAAATATAGTAGGGTGTTGCATATAATATTAGGAAAATGCTTTCGAAAATTCCACCACAATATGAAACTATAAATATAATAATTATCGAAATTGGAGCGATTAGAATTACGTACATATTACTTTATAATGTGTTATCTCTTAATTTAATTGTTTGTTTGACCTCTGCCTGAGCGTTACCCTCACATCGTGTACGCATTAGTAATATCACATTAGTCCGCAATTACGTTTAATTCATAATGTTAATAATAGTGAGTGCTCCAGATAAGCGCTTACGATATTAAATAATGTATTGCTACAATAATTTTCTATAACGCTTAAGGTAATATACGGGGATCAATTTTATTGTATGCTAAGTTAGATTTACATTACAATTAAACCGCATTCTTTACCCTTTATAATGATGTTTACCAATTTAAATTGGGCTTTGATTCATTAATCCTCAATTAATGTTAGAAACATTAAAGAATGGGGCCTAGATTGTTTAATTTAATTTGGTAACAATGTTGCCCGTACTGATTGCATACCTTCATTGTTATCACCAATTTAGTTGTCAAAAATTGACAACTAATAAACGTCAATTTGACATTTCTTACTAAACGTCAATTTGACTTTTCTAGTTAAACGTCATTAATCTACCATTGAACTTAAATACCTCAAATGTTAAATGCGAAATATTCATTTAGCAACACTAATATAAAATAGCAAAAAAAATTAAATAGAAAACGTAGAAGCGTTTCACTATGTCGTTAAATTCGTACCAACGCATATTTTTATCATTTATAGATAGTTACATCCTGAGTAGTAGATAAACATGTGGACCTTGTTTCCTGTAATTTAGAAAACCACATCAGTACTATTAATATTGTAAATATTTTTAAATCGAATGTTTCCATATACAGGCTGACTTTCTAGCAAGAATAGATTTCTAATTTCCGAATTAAATTTAATGATAGTAATTAATTGATTTTTTTCTTTCTATAGAAGCCAATAAACCCAAACACATCCAGAGTGATGTACCACTTCTGCAACCTCCACCAATCAACAGTAAAGAACTCTTACGCCAAGCTGTCATCAAGAGACACCTGTCAAATTCGCAATCGTCAATCCAAAATTCACCAATGAATAGCCAGAAATCGCGAAGCTTACCAACACCAATACCAACCTTACAATCCATTTATAACGACGACATCAACACGAACGGTTTCATTTCGCAATACATAAAAGATGAAATCGGTGTACTATCCAAAAAGGAAAGTTTAGGTCCCGGCGAATACGTCCAGGAAGTGAATACATTGAAACGCCTACCGTTGATACCCAAAGACTTTAAGGAATTCTATATCTTCGTAACGAAACAGCAAATTTTACAACTGCACCAACCGATTACGTTTTACATATTCTTAGAGTTGTTAAATCAAAGCGGGTTGAAGGATTACCATAAGAAATTTACGGAGTATACGAAGAGGAAATATGAAGACAGGTTGAGTATTAAAAAACCGCATCAGCAGCACCAGCAGCAAGTCCGTCATAATACGTGATGGTAATTTATTTTCTAAAATGTTTGAATTATTCAGTTGGTAAGCATGATTATTGCCAGTATGTCATTTTGACAGTTTGAGGTTAGAAAATTAAATGTATAAAAATGAATTTAACCTAACTTTAAACATGCACTAATTTGTGAGTGGTAAAATTTTAGCAATAATTCTTAAACGTAAAAGTGTGCCATACAAATTCACAAATTCTAGTGTTTACTATCAATTTAAAAGTATAATACACCGGTGCTTATATTGTAGGTTATAAACATTGTCGCCAAGAGGACGAAACAAAAAATACCTACCTTATCAATGTCACCGAGAAATTTAATTTTATTTAGAATTAATATTGTACAGGTCTTGTTCTAAGATATTAGCAGATCCGCTAAGTTAATAGATCGGATTTGCGTTAGTATTTTAATATAATTCTACAATAGTAATTATTTATTTTATTAATGTATTGACTGATCTCGAAAGTAGTAAGGCGAAAGTAAGGAATGTTCCTCACATGTGTATGATTAAATGTAATCAATCAGTTAAAAGATGCATAATATGCATTTTTGTAAATAAGTTTTTTAAAACGTTGAAAATGTTTGATTTGTGTTAATTTTTTTAATAAAGTTTTTCTGAAATTATATAAATGTTTTTATTTTTCTTCTGGGGGTTGTTTAGAGTTAGTTTTAGGTTATGTTGCTTTCCAATGTTAGAACAGATGCTAATTGTAAGGAGAGGAAGCTCTGCAAATGGCGGATGGCCTTGAAAAATTCTATTTAAGATGTTTACAATGAGTTCTGTCAAATAACTGTCAAGATGGTCGATCGTCAATTTAACTGTACGCAGTCAATCATGAAAAGTGTTGGCTAGGAGGGATGGGGGTGCGGAGAATGTCAGATTCTGTTGGTGGTTTATGTTAGGACGCTTGATTCTTAAATTTAATTTTTTTAAAAATGGTCAAAGTGAAAATCAACTCAAAAAGACATAGGATAGAAACGACATAACCTACAAAGTTATATCTATAGAGAATAACCAGTTTGGCCAATTTTTCAGTGTTGCCAAAGTAAATATTTGTAGACCCATCATTTATAGTCGCTTGGTATTACAACATAAATTACGACTCTATTATATTATTCTGACATTAAATATGTAAATTCAGGATTTATAATTCTCTTGTACAGATCTGTTTTAGCAGATTTATAACGGTAAAACTGTCAACATGATCTTTAATGTTAAATAAGATTGCAATTCTGAAATTTGAAAAATATTGGACAGTTTAGCACAGTTGGCAGAAATATTTTGACAGCTACATTAGGTAAAATAGTAAGAATATTGTACGCATATAGTGTAGAAAAAGAAATTCCTATAGAAAAAATAGATTGCTAGTGATAGGGAATAAATTAATAAGAAGAAATAAAGTCACTAGATATATCTAGTGACTTTAAGAAGAAATGTAGCTGCATGTCCTCTATTGATCAATGTTCCAAACGATTAAGGTTTATCTTCAATTACAGATTTCTACCAACTATTATAGGAACCTTTTGATGTTATTGGTATGTTCGTACTGATAGCACATAGATGGTGCTAGAGTCGAGAAAAATTGAAAAATATTGAGCTTAAAGGAATAAGTATATATTTCAATTATATTATTCGTATATTCTTGATACATATAAACTGTAATTTTCAATTAACAACAGTTTTCGTTTTCATGTCAGACAACCAATTAACGCAAAAAAAAACATATTGATGTATGAAGATTTCTAGAGTAACTGTCAAAGTATTGATGTAGTTTGTATAGTCACCAATAGATGTCACTAAGTGTTTTCTTTTTTTTATAATTATTTTTTTCTTATTTGTTTGATGCTTTTAACAAGTTGTCTCATTGGATTGGGATTATGTAATAATAAAGGAGGATACAAGTAGATATTAAGCTTATGAATGCAAGAATGAATTAATCTAATCTTGACATAATAAGAAAACACAAGGACCGGTAATGAACTTATGTACCAAAGACGTCATATTAATCAAACAGACTACATAATGTATGCACATACTTTAGAATGGAAAAAATACAGCAAACATGTAAATATAACTATTAAATCTTATATATATGCAGCAATACGGGATATAAGCCGCAAATTTTTCCTGTAATTTTCATAAAAACATAAAAACGACTTTAGTATTTAATTTATTAACTGCTTTGTTCCTAGTTTAGAATTTTTAACGATATTTACACATTTACGAACGCAAGTTTATCACGCGCAAGTCGTCTAAATTAATATGTCATTGTTAAGGAAGTATATTTTTAGCTTACGGAAAATATTTAATTAAACTAATAAGCAGCAGTTTTATAATAAAAAAAACCTTACGCTCTCGACTATACTATTAACATGGATGTTTCTATCGAAGGAAAACTCTATTCAACTAAACGACCGAAATTATGCCGCTTGAAGATCGTAAATTGTCGAGTTTATTGTCCAAAACACTAGAATGACCTAGTACGAAGAATCAGATTTCAACTTCTGCTCTGGTCCTATCTCGTGACGTGGCAGCCTTCCACGATATTGCCTTTAGTTTTTACGGCGTTATAAAAAAGCAGTTATGTAGATTATTGCTTCAACTTTATTCTCGTAAAATCACTGTAAAGGAGGCCATAGATTTATTTTAGAATCGCAGATATACTCGGCGACATTAGAAGTGTTGGAGTAATTTTGTTCAACTTTTTATCATTGATACTTTTTTGCGAAAAAAATGTCTTACTTTTCTGCGAAGTTATCGTTTAATTTCACACATACTACACCAAAAAGAAATCAAGTTAAACAAGTGATTCCTTCTGGGTGTAACACTTCTAATGTCACTGAGTATATTTAACAGTACAGTATTTCCTGAAATTCGGTTTGGGTATTGCGTTTTAAGTAGGTATCTGCTTTTTCATTTTTGTTAATAAATCTGCGGGAATAATGTTCTTTGTTGGTTAAATTTTGTAATCTGGATTTAGTAGGAAGTTCGGTTTTATTGAGTTTATTACAAAAAGGATTTAGCTGTCACTCATTGTTAGTATTATAGCAGGGAATTTGATTTATTTGGTTTGTTTAATAATTTAAATTGACTGCAATTCTTCTGATACATAATATACAAATACAGGTATAGAATTATTTTGTTCTGTGTATGTATAATTGAGCAAATGTATTCCACTACCAGCTATTGCTAATTGATATGTTTGTGTGAAGCTATACTTCAGTCGCGATATCAGTAACATAATTGAAATTTGTACTGATATGATTGGGTCGATATACATTGTTTAATAGTATTTGTACGTTTTGTTTTATTATTTTGAATCATCGGAAATGTACAAAATAATTCTGCAAACCGGCACTTTGCCGTTATTATTTGAATTATTCCAGTTTATGTTTTCAATTGTAGGTATACGTTTGAAGTAGATTTCCAACTGTTAGCTTTATAATTTTTCGGTTAATATTACTTAATTTGGATTTGGGTATTCGAAATGTAATAAAATACGTTGTAATTAAAATTTTTAAAGTTGGATCTCCAGATTACTTGTAGCAATATAGTTGACAGTTAATTTGGCGGTAAATTTAAATGATGAATTACAATGAAACCAAGTACTTCTATATTTAATTTCATTTAAATATACAACACATTTATAAAAAATAAGTACACAACAATTTTAATATGTATTTTATTATTTGCATTCCTGTACATTAAATACATTAACATAAAACTAGTATTTCAGAAATTTAAAATTGATGTTACATATTATTATAAATTACAATAGAAAGAAGCACTAGCTGGTCCATCAAACTGCAATAATGATATTATATTTTAAATACATAAGTCTTCATGATAGTTCTTCAACAGAATCACTATCACTGTCTATATCACTGTAGCTTGTGTCAACATTTCCAAACGAAATAATAAATGGCTGCACCACATCATCTATTAAGCCATCTAACTTGCATATTTTGCCTTCTTCTTTAATCACATGTTCTACACATTTTGTCCACGTTTCTGAGGTTACATTACTTGTAATAGTGGTTAACAAAAGATCTTTCACTTCAGCTAATTTGAAGCTTTTATTTTTTGCAGCTAGGTACTTCATTTTTTATTTGTGCCCAAACTAATTCAATAGGATACAATTCACAATAGTAAGGTGGTAATTTAAGTACAGTTTTATTACTCTGTTTTGCCATTTGGTCCACTGAGTATACATTGTAACCTTCTTTGTGATGATTTATTGTTTCCAACAACTCTAATCGCACTATAGAAGGATCAAACGGTATTTATTTTTGAAGTAACTGTACGCACTAGCAAAACATAAACTAGACATGTTCTTTCAACCCAAAATAAACACAGATTTTGAGATTTTTAAATTCAGAGAAACCACTCCAGAACTTCCAGAAACAGTACTAGGTCAATTTTATGCTAGGTTGCTAAAATTAGCGCAGGCGTGTAATTTTCATGACACCGATAGCGAAATAAAACCACAAATCATCCTAAAAACGCACAACAAAGAATTAAGAAGATATACGGTCTCACAGAACATCCAGATTTATCAAAATTACTACTAAAAGCTCGTGCGTTAGAAACAACACACACGCAAATAGTGAAAATTGAAAACAAAGGTAACGAAACGGTACATCACATAAAAAAATCATTCAGGAAACATACCGATAACTACAAAAATCAAAACAAAACGGAACAAAACAAAACACAAACAAAAATGTAAAAGTGTGGCAATCAATGGCATGTAAATGGCAGAAATCATAATGCAACCTGTCATAAATGCAAAAAACAAGGATACTTTGCCCAAGTTTGTTTATCAACACTGCATAATGCGACAAGAGAAACAGAAAGAACTCCACACAAAAATTAGGTAAATCACACGTCAGAACAAGAAAGAAATAATAGCAACGGGAACTGCTCGGATACTTCTTTCATCATCAGTGTGACGCAAGCAATTCCCACCTCTACTGGCTATTTAAACGCGAAAAATATACAGTTTATCATCGATACAGCTTCCTCGGTAAATATAATCAATCAGCACACTTTATCATTGTTACAAATCAACGATTTACAATGGAAACATCCAATATTTAGAAAAAAATATCTAGAAGTTTGTAAAGGTATAAGAAATCTCAAAAATTACCAAGTTAAACTTCACACAGAGAACACGGTAACACCAGTAGCGCAAACAAACTGCAGGATTTTTAGCAACATATGGTATCAAACACCATAAGACTACACCGTACTGCCCGCAAGCAAACGGAATGGTAGAAAGACTGGTAAAAAGTATAAAACGTGCCTTTGTATGCGCCAATATAGAAACTAATGAATTTGATTTACAACTGCAGGAAGTTTTTATTAAACTACCGTAGCACACCTCATGGTATCACAGCAAAGTCACCCTTTCAATTAGTCTTTAATAGAGATATAAACAACTTTTGACCAACGGTAACAGACGCTAAAACTAATGACGCCCAAGTAGAAGCAGAAAATCGAAGGAAATATAAAGACTACAGTGACAAAAGAGGGAGAGTCACAGAGAATGACACTACCAAATAGGAGACATGGTTCTATGCCGTCAAAGAAAAAGAGATGCGATAAGTCCAACTTACGATCCCGTACCATTCCAAGTCATAAAAGTAAAAGGTACCAAAATCACAGTCACGAGACAAGACAAATCAATAGTTAGGAATAAATCATTTTTCAAACCTTTTAACTCACAAACCTTTATCCAACCCACTAAACCTACCTGCATAGACACCCCATCTAACAACAGAGATTGCATAGATGCAAAAACGGAAGAGCACAAATTGATCATAGATCCGGAGGCCGAAAAGAACCAAAAGGACGATGACGCAAACCGAGACAGTATCACTGACGATGCAGATCTGAACACCAGACAACGACCCCACCGCCCAAGCCGTTTACCCCGCCGTTTCAACGATTTTAATATTGGTTAATTTAGTTACTTATAAATTAAAGGGAGGATGTAGAATCCAAACATTTTAAATTTCGCGCCATTAGTATACAAACTTACTTAAAATTAAGCATTTCCATTGATTTATACTATATAGGTTGAACGACTCATTGGAGGTATATTTATATCTTCTCTTATTTTGTTTAAGATTTTGTTTAATGTAGGAAGTTTTCTACCGTAAAAAAGCCATGTATGATTCTTCTTATCATGTATTTAATACTATCATCAACTGTAGGTAGCAGCGCCTTTCTTCCAACTCATTATAATGATGGTGAAATTAGTCCTCTAGCTTTATATTCACCAATAATATGGTAAACCCTTGTCCTTGAAACATCTATTATCATTGTTAAATATAAATATACATATTTACGAATATTTATGTATGTTACCTAAAGTGTTTGATATTTGCAGTGTTATCTGTGTTTTCTTTATTGTAGGATTACTATTTTCTTGTATATGTTCAATATAACTTGCTTTTCCTGTACAAATGTCTAGGTATGCCTCAAAGTAGCACGTTTTCTTAGAGGCGATGTTGATAGTCCACTTGTATTAGGGCGTGGATCCATTTTTACAAGTAAATAGTTTTGTAAAATGATTTTATTGTTTAAACGTAGTAGAAATCCAAAAAGATAATAGAAAAATATTTAACGAAATATGTATTTACTCAATCAGGTGTGTCTACAATATGGCGTCGCTAAAACACCAAATTTTGGCAGTGTAAACATGACCGGCAACAAACCAATCGTAAGCCTATATTTTGGCGGGCTATATTCAATTCGACTACTATCGGAACTCTCTTTGGTTTAGGTTTGAAGAAGGAGAATTTTGGAAAAAAATCCAATTATCCGCTTTTTTTACGTAAATATTTTCCACCTTTTAACTGATATAAAAGTTTAACACTTTTAGGCATACAAGTTGCCTCGAATATTTCAAATTGAATTCTGCTTTAATATAGATTTTATCACGACCGAAGTTATAAGTAAAAGAGGAAGGATTTCTAAAACTTAACTTTTATATTGTGCCAACTTTCGGAATTTAAAATACACTTCTCTTAGCTGCCTTTTCCAACACACACATACACCAATACACACACACACACACATATACGTACATTGCCAGAACTCCAGAACATCCACTAATTCCTGGCAAAGGCAAACGTAATAAAATCGAAAATTTCCAATTCCTTTCGGTCCGAAGCACGTCTTCCGATTCCACAGCCATCGCCCTCTTCTTCCTCCATCCAAAGCTTTTTTTCCTCCACTTTTCCCTTTTTACTATATAAGACCACTATACTATATATATATATACTTCTTCTGCTACTACTACTTCTTCTTCTTCTTCTTTTAAACGTTTCACTTAGAAAGTTAGAACGAACGGTTTGCGCAATTTTATCAGCGTCGCTCCATTTCCTGTTTCCGGCGTTTTCTACCCTAAAAACCCCAGCACACAGCCAAGACCATCCACCAGTGAGTTTAAAGTCGTTCCGACTGGGAGTTTCCAGCTAAGCGGGCTCGTTCGAGGGAGAACTACTGTTCGTTCACGCGATAAATGCACCGAGATTTCGGAATTAATCAAGAAATCGGTTAATTACTGTAACTTTACTGTAACTTACCGTGTTGTAACATTACCCCTGCTAGACTGACCAACAACAGCTTTGACGTTATCTCCTAGATCGGTAGTCGATAATGCGATTCCGAACAAACTATTATCGAGTATCGAACAGTGGCGAGTCCTCCTAAGTTAATTCGTAAATCCATCCGAAATGTAGCTAAATACGTCAGATCCCTCTAGTGATGAGAATAGGAATGATGAGCCAGATTTATTACGTCTATTATTCATACATAAAGCTCTGCACTATTTTCGCTTTTTACGTCGCAACAATCAAGACCTCAGTGTCGCTCTTTATTGCCTGAGTTCTTTCGTTAACGTTACTTTCGTTACTGTAGCGCGTCCTCTCTTGAAAGTTAAGCGGCTTACCGGATTTGACAAATTGAATTTCGGATTTTACCTACGGTTGTATCAACGGGAAAATGAAAATATTTATTGTTTAATCTCCCGGTAATACCGACGCTGACGACGCACTTTTATCTCTTGTCGGCGGGTACTTTTTTTTCTTTTTCGAGAGCGTTGTCGTCTCGAAAACGACGCTCCATTGTTTTCGGTGTTTTCGTCGCAGTTGAATGGGGACATTTTCCGTGCTTCGTGTCCGAGATTATTGCAATTTTTTCGGGTTTAGAATTAAGAATGAGGCGTTTATTGATGATGGAGGTAAAAAAAAATTGAATCGAAAGGGGGAAACGTTGCTTAAAGACAATTAAAAGAGAATTTCCAAAATATTTAACTCCATGGTTGTGGATTATCGGATGGATTTACAGTCTTTAGTCTTGTATAAGAATCACAGCTTTTTGGGTTTGGTTTTTTTAAAGCAATTGCACGCTTGCTCAAGATGTAACATTTGGGGATCAAAATTGTCATCATCAAACTGTTTGGCAGGCCTCCTAAAGTCGAAAGGTTTGGCGAATTCTCGATTATTAAACTTGCACAAACTGGTGGTCCATAAAGTTCCTTTTTGGGACTTGAAGACTTCAATCTTCTCCCTTCGAATATTCCACATTTACCATTCAATAGGTTCTCTGAGATATCATCATCATCGTTATTTATATTTATTCAGCTTTCTAACATAAAATTGCCAACTTAAGTGGAAAATTTCATTCAGAGTAGGTAGTGGCCATACTGGCTGGTCACAATAGCATGTAGACACAATTACGATTACAAAAGTTTAATAATTAATACCTTGTGGTTTTAGTATTGACGTTATAGGTCTTCTGATTCATAATTATGACATTGACAAGTAAAATATGTCACTTTCTTGTTTGCTGCAATCTCATTGGTCCATTGAAGGCTGCACACTTGGAAATTAATCTGATTTTGAGTGATCAAATTCATGGAGCTATTTGACACTTTGACATTTGCATATGCTATTATAGAATGAAATGTCAAAATCAGAAAAGTCCTAACAACCTTGTATGTTAGATATGCATTTGGGTATTCAGTAAAATTTCATTCCATGTTTTACTACTACTTCGTACAAGAATAAGGAAATTGGTTGACACACTTGACAGCTCTGATTTGCATATATCTCTGGAAATGCTACCAAGCATCTCAAATTTTAACAACGAAAAATCACATTTTGTAGTTTTAGTTTCAAAATTTAAAATATCAGCGAAAATTTTATCTTTAACTTCAAATAGCATGCCTTCAAGAACTTTCCCGATTAAAGTGTTTTTTTTATTAATTCTCTTTCTAAGATTGACAACATTGCAGTTTTTATTATTGTATGTACAATCAAATATTGACAATATCTGTGTGTATGTTGTTTTGTATATCTCAAAGTGACATTACGAACCAACGAACTGTCAAAGTGACGCACTGTAGCGGTGTTACCAATCATAGGAAAAAATCATGGCCATCTCTAATCTCTAATAATCTGTAATAAGTTGTTCAAGGCATGATATATGATTTATAGGATTATCTAAGTAATGTTTCATTAATTTTTTTACTACAGTCGTATCAATTTAAAACGCCCTCAGCGAATCGACAAATTTAGGTTGGGAACACTGACGAGTTGGTAATACGACTCCCTGTTCCATGTACACTACTGTCATTTTGATGTTATAGGTTATTATTAAATTAAGATATAACTTTTATTGTTTCGCAAAATATTGCAACTAATAAGATAGTAACGTCATGAAATCTTAAGAAAACAGATCACTGCATCTGTAATAAAATTTCCTAAATCTTTTATAAACACCTTTATTTTCAAGTGCCCGAAAAAGATAAAATCCAACTGAGTTAAGATATGTATGCATGTAAACAATAACAAAAGGCGACAGCCTTGCCAATAATAGAATACAAAAATGCTATAATATGCTGTAAAATTCTGTCACTAAAGTGCATCTTGAGTTGATCGCTCTGTATATCTTATATAGGAGCAGGAAAGTTGGTCCAGACATTTGGCAACTCTGATCCACCAAATATCCCAAACTTTTTTTATCAATAAAAAATGACATTTTGTAGTTTTAACGTCAAATTTTAAAATAACAATGAAGATTATTGGAATTGTTATTTAACAGAGATATAGAGTGTGAGTCAAAATGATTGATTGAGTTGGTTAACCTGATTTCGGTTATAAAGCTGCCATTTCACGAATAATTTAATGAGATATGGTGGCAGCTATTA
>SMLS01050340.1:0-11356 GCA_004785975.1 Popillia japonica | reverse complement strand
CCCATTTGGGAAACATTCCAATTTATTCGCATAGACTTGCAGGTTAAACCAGCCCAAAAAGAAGACGTCTAAAGGCATAAAATCGCACCATCACTTAGTTCAGTTCCCACTACCGCATTCAAACCTCTAGTGGTTGGCGGCATGCACTTTTCGAGATATCACCCTGAAACTATACAACCGACAGAAGTTGCTTGTCATCGATCTGTGGTGCTCGCCGTTGACGGTTAAGGCAATGCGCAAAAATTAGCATGAAACGATGAATTTCTCGGCCAACAATTGGTGTTGGTGCATTGCAAATGGATTGGTTTGGCGCTGATTCGACAAATTTGTTTGTTCAAATCCATTCACGGAAAAGGGTGGTGATTGCTGTCAAAAATGAATTTCTTTTTTTGTTTTGACGAAATCTTGGCGACACTTTGACCGTTTCAGAGATCAATCAACAAAGATATGATGTCGTCTATGATACGTTATTGGATTCTTCATCAGTCAAATTATATATATCAGATTCGAGGCAAAATTCGCCAAATTGGAGACGTAGAACACAAAAATTATGATGAGGGGGAAGGAGAAGAAAATTGAAGGCATTAGAATCGATGAATGTGAAATAGAAAAAGTGGATACATTTATATATATCTGGGGAAGGTGGAAAGGCCAAGTACGAATGACGAGAAACATAAAATATTTGACAGATTGTGTTTGACAATCTATTCTAACCTAAAAGAATCGACAGTTCTTATTGGACGACAAACATTTTCACGCTTATTTGTTTGAAACGTTCATTGAGTGTTCCGTGATGAATATTCTAGCTCTTGTACCAATTGGTAAGGATAAAACGTCCAAAATGCATGTTTGTGCCTTTAGAATTGAATTGTGAAATAGTCGTTTATGCCTGTTTGGCGTTAAGGTTATATCACCAAGCCTCTACATTACATCTAATCCTTTCTAATTCCTAATTATTTCTGACAAATTAGATTAAGCTGCGTATTTTTTGCTTTCATTGTATTTAAATCGATTAACTGAAACATATTTCAATAAAATCTTGCCACATATACTTTCGAAAAAACGAAACATAGTTAGGAAATGCTAGATTTACGTTGGTACTATTTTTTCTGGCGGAGTAATACTCTGATTAAGCTTAACGTCAATTAATAACATTGACAGGTCACAATTAATGATGTAGGCATTTAGTAGATGGCGCCATTGTGTATTGTTTGCATTATTATTTTCGACTTATTATTTAATTATGCATATGCTAACAATACGTCATCAGTAACTCGTCTGTTACCACTCAGTTAACTTCATCCTCCTAATTAAACGGTTAGCCTTTTTCTTGCGCGTACTCGCGCTTGAAAAACGACAATTTAATTGCTTAATCTCAAGAACAGATTCCAGTCTTTACGACGAATATAAATCATCTTCGGAAACGGAATAAAACTTCGTACTACGTCGCGTGCTCCGCTGCTACGAGTCCGGTATTCCCCCAATGGGAAAACTCGAAATACGAAAGAAAGATACACTCCTTGTGCAACTGTAGATATATATATATACACTAGCACGCACAAGACTACTATAGATAGCTACCAACGCTGATGGTGAAAAGAGAAAGAGGGAACCGAACACACCGAGAGAGTGTTATTCGGGGAATCCATAAATCAAACGTAATTTTTCCCCATCATCTCGCCGACGAACTAGAAGCAATTGCTTATCGGCACAGAGATGGTTGGGTTGTCTGTGTTTATCTTTGTTTTTGACGAACTGGTGTCGTAATGTATTTTAGAGGAGAGCAGATTTTTCTCTCATTTACTACGAGAATTGGTTCGACCTTTTCCTATAGATCCACAGACATATATCTATATAGTACTAATGATATTTTATCCTTCTTTCTCTTTTACACTTTTCGCTCTTATTAACCGTGTTATTAAAGTTTATTAAAGTCGCGAGAATGATTTACGTTCGAGAGAATCGCTGGATAAAACGAGCGATCTTTATTGCTCCTAGTTTTTCCCCACCGTTGAATTTACAAGCTGGATACTGTTTATTAAGTATCTACCTGCGTTCTCTTGTTAGAAAGGAGGTTGTACCCTCTATAGCACTTGTAATATTGATTTTAGCGCTTTATTTGAAGAAATAAAATAGAATATAGAGAAGGTGTGATTAGATTGTAAAGATGCTTTATAAAGCTAATTTAAGTTATTTCGCTTCCTAAGATGGATGTCATCCAAAAAATTACAACAAATAAAGTTGCAAAAACTTGATTCTAATTTCAATTCTAATTAGTGCCACTCATCCGTCAAATGCGTCAAATCATTTTGTGGGCATTTTATATTATATTACAGGAAATATAGCTGTCAAACAAAATACAGAGCGATTAACACAAAACGTACGTTAGTTGCAACAAAATTTGACAGCCAACTACATAGTGCATTTTACTATTCTATAATTGGCTACCCTGTCGCCTCCTGTATTGTTTAGATACCGCCATCTGTGTTAGTCATTGATAACAGATATAATTGGAAACGTCAAGAATTGCCAAAAAATTCAAACAGATCATTAAAATCTGACAATAAATGAAGATGCTATAACCCTTTGGTAACACCTTGTATATCGCATTACTCTGCCATATAGCCCTTTACTTAGAGGTTTAATTGAAGAACTCCTTTGCAATTCCACTTAATTCAATAGTGCATACATACTTATGTAGATGGAATTCGATAATCAACATGAATGCTTTGAGATTGACAAAATAGTTTCAATTCCTTAAACAGCATTTTAAGGTGGTATGACATTTATTTCTTTGTAATCTAAACGTTGGTCATACTGACGGCCGCTGATGTTAGATATTTATAGATCTTTTGGGCTTTGTTAAAATTGTGTTAGAACGCAGTTTCGTTGCACGCACTGCTGGTTTAGAAAACGAGCATTTTTTTCTATTTTGCAGTTTCCTACTTTTTAAAATTAGTTTTTTTTTTAGAATATGTTTATATAACGTATTTGACATTTACTTTTTTTTTGTAATCTAAACGTTGGTCATACTGATATTAGTTGTCATGGTTAAATATTGTCATTTATTTCAAACGATTGGGGTGGATTGGGTCTTATAACATTTTTTTATAATCCTAAATTAGTAGGAACTATTAGTCCACATACGTCAATGTGAATCAAAACTAAATATCTTTCGGATTTCCTTAAAATTGCGTTAAAACACAATTTTGTTATTTTGCCGATAATGGAGATTTCGAACTTATCACTAGTTTAAAGTAATCTGTCACGTGACAGACGTTCTTTTTGACAGGTGACAGGAGGATTTTTTAGTTACAATTTAGAGACGTCCTCTCCTAATTTATCTACAGGGTGAACCACAAAAAATGACAAGTACAATTTCCCGCTAAATCCTTCATTCTCTACTTATACTCTGTTTTTTAATAAGGGAAGTGAATTAAAATATAGGCTTACGACTGGTTCGTTGCCGGTCATGTTTACACTGCCAAAATTTCGTATTTTAGCGACGCCATATTGTAGACACAGCTGATTGAGTAAATACATATTTCGTTAAATATTTTTTTAGTATGCTTGCATCATAAACCAATCAAAACACACCCATAAGCGTGCATAATCGGTGGTAAACTGGTAAACTTTAAACTGAGTTTATTTTATTTATTAGCCGATATGTTCAGTCACAGAATAATGAGAAGGGACAACAGCTGATTTTTCTATTGTTATCGAGGGTGCGTCGATTGAGGACCTTGAATCCATTGTATTCGGATCCGCCATTTCGTAAACTCCATGTTTATGTTTTGAAAGTTGTCAGTTCACTAAAGAATTGTTTAGCTAAATAGGTATACGATCAATTTTTAATTCTTCCTGACGTCCAACAGCGTGAAATCTGACTGCTACTTAGATAAAAATTAAGAAGAATCCAAGAAAACAGACGAAAAGAGAATATGAATTACTAAATTAATACATGGTGGATTATTACTACTATTTGTCTTCGATATTCACACTATCAACTGAGAATTTAAAAGAAATAGTCCATTACTTTCAGTTTTCTTAAAATAACTAATCCTTTTCACTAAGGCACAACCAATAACAATTTATTCTGTTTGTGGAACCAGTTTAATAGTTAGAAAATCCAATGCGTAGGTGAAATATAATAACTACAAAAAACTTAACTTGCAAACAAGTATTATTAGGCATGTAGTGCCAATCTTTGGAATCATCTACAAGCCTTTTCTTCGTTAATTTAATCCAGTAAACAACTGTTAATATTGCAGGCAATGCCAGTAACTCTACGATTAATCTTGTGTAACAAAATGCTTTCCATTTACTGAAGGTGGATGAAGATTTAGTTAAAACCATGCATACTTGAGAATTCTTCGTTCTTAATAATAAAACGAAGGAGATTTATGTGACATATTTATTATAGTAATCTGACAACACATATTATAAATGCTTTAACATAAGTAGTTGAACATTGTTACCCTTTTGAGTAATAAATTCAAACGAATAATATTAATATAGCATGTGATTTCAAACGATACTTCAGACAATTTAAAATTTTTTATATAAAACTACTACATACATAGGTGGTATTAGTCTTCCAATTAACACCTCTTTCCAACAAATCTTCACGGTTACATAACTTCAGACATTCTAAAACACTGCGAAAGAAGAGTAGTTACACTTTTTCATTTTTAGGGCACAGAGAGAAGCTGTACCCCTCTTTTCTGTATCATTCTTGGACAAGCAAACACTAACCATCGGTGACCACTTCTCGTTACAGTCATTTTGGTATTTTATTACACAACTTACAGACTATGTGGTAATTCTAAACAAAAATAGAAATCGGTACAAATTCAAACGTTCAAAACATCAATAATTTAGATTAAATTCAAAACAACTGCGGCAATAAGTATTATTAAGATTACTCAAAACGTAAACACTGGAGGTTAGGAAATGGCGATTTGCGATTCTGCGCATAAATTCCATGACCGGCTCATGTCCCTTCTGGTTATTCTGTGGTTCAGTGCTTCTTCAGGGCACAACTAAAAGGATAAGAGCTGAAGTCAAAATCTTAAAATAATTGTCACATAATGTTACTTACAATGCTTAAACTCAATACGCATTTTTCTCTCAAAGTGTTCAAGCAACAATATGTGACAATTATTTTAAGATTTTGAACTCGGCTCTTATCCTTTTAGTTGTGCCCTGAAGAAGCACCGAACACAGTGCGAAATATCGGCTAATAAATAAAATAAACTCAGTTTAGTGTTATTTGCTGGAATACCCAATAACCCTTACTTTGGTATTGAACTCCAACGGCAAAGACTCCTTGTCTGTTTCATTATAAAACTATATGTTCCATTAAATAACATAATGTTACGTTTTAAGGTTTTTAAATAATCTTCAGGCGATAATATTTCACAGAAGTATTTATTTAAACTAAATTTAACACTTAAGAATTACTTGGTAACGTAGAACACTAATTAAACTATTTATTTCAACTAACACAAATTTATATGCACGTTTCGTATTTATATTCACAGCGTCCGTTCTAATTACGCGCTAGTTCAAGACTGTCCCGCATACGAGATTGTCACCCTTATATACATAAAATATAGCTTCTAGAAGTCTCTACACTAAACTAGACTGTTCTAGAACGCCCTCTCTAGAATGTCTCCAGAAAACACGCGAACCATCCATATATCATAATTACAGTGCACTGCATAATCCATTTTAAACGGCTTTGTCGCTAGATGGCGCCATTCGTAACAATAACATGGTGTCAGGTGAAATAAAGTCGGCAGAATATAAATAATATAGGAAGTACCTAAATATTAAATATAGACAGACAGAGTATCGAAAAAAAGTAAAGTTAACGTTATGAGAAAAGTGGGAAAGGAAACTGAAATAGAAAAAATGGATCCTAAGTTGTTGGATTAAGAGGGTTAGTTGAATATGTGAGAAAACAGATTATGCAAGTTAGATGGCTTAATGGATGGTGTGGTGGAGCCATTTATTATTTCGTTTGGAAATGATGACACAAACGACAGTGGTATGGACAGTGATAGTGATTCTGTCGAAGAACTGTAGAATTATGTATTTAAAATATAATATCATTATTGTAGTTTGATGGACCAGCTAGTGCTTCTTTCTATTGTAATTTATAATAGTATGTAACATCAATTTGAAATTTCTGAAATACAAATTTTATGTTAATTTTATAAATGTATTGTATATTTAAATTAAATTAAATATCAAAGTGAAAATAAGTACATACTTGATTTCATTGCATATAATTCATCATTTAAATTTACCGCCAAATTAGCTGTCAGGTTAAATTACCTAATATGATGCGAACTTTACAATTTACTTCCCTTAATAAAAAAACAGAATATAGTAGATTCTGTGTTAAAATGTTCCGGAATATCTGGAAATAGCCTTAACGAAGAAGCACTTCATAATTAATTTCTAAATATTGGAAAAAATAAACACAAAAACACTAAACTAAATTCCGTCAACAATCCTGTACTCTAGATCTGGAAATACAGAAATTAATTATCGCTTTCCCCGAGTAAACTATCGCTAACAATCCGTAGCAAATTCGAACTTGAGAGCCCACTTAATACCGCAGTTGAAGGAGGGATAGGGATTGTTCGCTGACTGGAGGTTCGAATTAATATTTCTCCGGGGACCTCGAACCCTTAATAAACTTAATAGTTGAGGTGTAATTCCCACTGATTTCCTTCCAGAGTCATTAAGGATTTGTTTCTACATCGTTATCATAAATTAGGAGCAATTCAAAAACAGTCTTATTCAAAAGTACGAAAATTTAAAAATTAGGACGACTTCCGGTATAAGCGGAAGTACGAGATTACTCGAAATGATTTAAATAGGCGCCAGGCGGTCGTGTTCGACCTTGCCGTTTCGGGAAAACTCGACCGATTCCGACGACCGCACTGGCTCGTTACATTCGGATATATTCGTGTTCTCTCGTAGCTTGAAGCTGTTTACACATAGTTTTTTTAAGTAATATGAATTGACACTTTTTTACTTGAGGGTTACTATGAGGGTTTAATCGTGTTATTGGTACTAAATCGCAATATTAAAGTGAAATAGCGAGAAAGAACTTCGCTTAATAGTGGTTAGTGTTTAGAAGACGACCAACAACGCTACAAGGATTAAAAGACAATATTACGGGGCAAATTGGTGCTATTCAACCACAAATGTTATGGAATACTGTGAGCACAATTTGGAGGAAAGGTCAGTAATGTTACAACAACAAAATTGAGATTATTTTGAACAATTGCCCTAAACGCTTTAGAAAGTTATACTTAATGATTCAAAATTCTCTCTATGCGAACTTGTTTATCGAATGGAAGATTGTCAATTCTGTTTTGGTGCTGTTTGGCTGGAGACGCCATTCGCGGAAATACTTTCTCAGTTTCGTCAAATCGCTCGTTAGGATCTCTCCAATCTCTTCAAATGTATCTGCTTTTTGTTGATAGTACTCTTCAGCATAGGCGTGCTTTTAGATCCATCTTTCGCTTGTTTCTGTCCATATCTGTACAGGCTAAAAGGAAGAGGCGCCAGTACCGACCCTTGCGCCACACTAGCTTTGAGTTTGCTTGATGAACCAATTTCGAATTCCATTATGACTTAAAATGTTCATTCAAGCTTCAACAGGTGTTGCTTTGCCCACTCTTCAGATCTATATCTATATGTTTTGTGATTACGATGATTACATCTGTCAAAATTATATATATTGACAGCTATAGTCATGGTCATGACAGATAAAGAAATATGTTTCACAATTTAGAAACAGTTTATAGATATTTTTTAAAGATTATTATGATACTAATCTTTATAAAACACATCTGACTTTGCAAATTTACACCTGTTAGAGGTATATATTTTGACATCTATAATCACGACAGCTGAAGAAATATGTTTTTACAATTTAGAAACTGCTTATAGACATTTTTTTATTATTATTATGATACTAATCTTTATTATATATATATTTTTATGACCTTTTAACTTATCTTATTATATAGATAGTTTTTTCCACTTGTTAGGTCAATGATAACACTTGCAATTCGAACAAAAGTCAAATTTATTCCAAAACCTTTACGATATATATAATCTGGTTTTCGTAACAACTTCTTCAGTGGAATAAAATTGACATTTATTTTGTATCAAATTATAAATAAATAACTAGCCATGCCTATCAACAAAATTATCTACAGTCAAAGAAATTCAGTGATATATAGGATTATGTTTACAATATAGTTGACAATTTAAGATACATATTTTGAAATGTAAATTTATAATCATAACACTAATGCTCCTTATATCAATGTATTTTTTTGTCAAGCTCTAACAATTCTGTTCAAGGACTAGGGAAAAACATGGCAAAAAAACCTAGTCAAGAGCTTAATTTTATAAAATTCAGGCGTGATTAGGTGATTAAATTATTATGAATAGTACTTAAATTTTCTATATCTGTTCTAAAATTGACCGCGTTATTTTCTTTTTTAATGTATATCATTTCATATATTAATCTTTTTTTATAACTATTTTCTTTTTTAAAAATCTTAACATTTTCAAAATCAAAGTTATGTCGTAATTCTTTAGAATGCTTAGACAAAGCAGTTTCCGCGGTTATGTTATGTGTTACAGTGTATTGATGATTATAGAGTCGTTTTTTTAGATACTGTCTAGTTTGCCCTATGTAACATTTATTACAGTCTTTGCATTCTAATTTATATACGACATTACTTTGATTATCTTTTTTAATCTTAGTTTTTAAATTTGCAAATAACTGTCTGTTATTGTATGGTGTAAATGTAATGTTTATATCAGATTTTTTAAATTCGTATTTAATTCTGTCACTTAAGTCGTTAATGTATGGAAGTGTGTGATATATTTTACTATTTTGTTTATTGCCTGTGTTGTATATTTTATGTATTCGTTTTTTTATTAATTTCTCGTAAAATTCTTTTGGATAACTATTTTCGTCCAAAATTGATCTAACTTTGCTTAAATTCTCTTTCCTAAAATCAGGATGTACTAATTTAATAGCTTGGTCAACTAAACTATTAATAACGCTTTTTTTTTAATTTACCGAAGTGTTTGAATAGTAGTTTAGGTGTCTGTTGCTACTAGTGTCTTTTATGTACCAATTCGTTTTTATGTTCGTGTTATTATGTATTATTTTAACATTTAAAAAATTTATAGAATTTTGATTTTCTTTTTCAAACGTAAATTTTAATCTGTCATGATATGAATTAAATGTGTGTATAACATGTTCAGTTTTACCTAACGGTATGCAACATATGCAATCATCTACATACCGTTTGTAAAATTGAACATGTCGATTTAGTTTACTCAAAGAATCTTGCTCAAGATCCTCCATTACTAAATCTGCTATCACTGCAGATAATGGAGAACCCATTGCAGATCCAAAAATTTGTTTGTATATTGTGTCTTTGTATTGAAAATAGGTAGAATTTAAGCAAAGTTTTGCAGCCAACATGAATTCATTTTTCGGTAGATTTGTATGATTTTTTATTAAATCCCATTTTTTATCGATACTAGATAAAGCTAAATCTACAGGTACATTAGTGAATAATGATACCACATCTAAACTTACTAATTCGTAATTATGTGGTACCATTTTTTTATTTATGTATTTAACAAATTCCCACGAATTTTTTATACTATTCTCTGAATTTCCTACAACATTATTAAGAATTTTGGATAAGAATTTTGATAAATTGTATGTAGGTGACTGCATACAATTTACAATGGGCCTTAAAGGAATATTAGTTTTATGAACTTTAGGTATACCGTAAATACGCGGTGTTATAGCGTTATTTATTTTTAAGTTTTTTGAAACCGACTCGTCTATATAACTATTATTTAACCAACTACTAATTAGTTGATTATTTTCACTTTGAATTTTGTTTGTGGGATCTTTCTGTAAAATAGCATATGTGTTGTTGTCATTTAATAATGAATTCGCCTTTATCGGCTTTAGTAATTATAATATCCTTATTACTTTTTAAAAACCGTTTGGTTTCATTTAACATACGTTTTAATTCTGTATTTTTATTATTACTACTATTCCTGTTTTTGTAATTGGATATTATATTTACTCATTTGTTCCGCAATGTGTTTTGTGTATGTGATTCTACTGAATTTTGTATTATAAACTCTATATTACAAATTAATTCATCTACTGAAACGTTATTACTATCTACTGAAAATTTTGGGCCTAAACTGATAATTAATTTTACACTGTCCGGAATTATTTTATTTGTTAGATTTATTATCCAATCTTCTTGTAAGATTGGACAATAATTCTTATTAGTTCTTTGTAATAATGTTTCAATCTTTTTTAAATTATTCTTTCGAATCTTATTAAAATTACTTTCAAAATCTAAATCTACGCGTTTAAAAAATTTATTAGAATGACCAAATGACACCAATGACTACGAATGTCAATTTCTGTAGTTGAAATGTTATTTTTAATTTTTGTCAGTGTTATAAATGTATCTTTAATACATAAATTGAGTGTCTTATGATAAATAGTTTCTTTTAATTTATTAAAAGAACTTTCTATGGATTGGTTTGTGATTAATATTTGAAACGAGTTTTTTATAAAATTTGGAAATACGTTCTCACGCCTGCATTTTATTAAAAAACATTTTCTATTGATCTGTCTTGCTAATTTCATCTTCAATTTAATAAATTCTTTCTTTTTGCTGTCCCAATTCATTCTATTATATATTCCATAACAAAACACTAATAACAATCGTTTACTCCTTGGTTCGTGGAGGCTAAGGAGAGATATAATTAATATATATGTATTTTTATGACCTTTTAACTTATCTTATTATCTAGATAGTTTTTTTGTTATACACACATTTAATTCATATCATGATAGATTAAAATTTACGTTTGAAAAAGAAAATCAAAATTCTATAAATTTTTTAAATGTTAAAATAATACATAATAACACGAACATAAAAACGAATTGGTACATAAAAGACACTAGTAGCAACAGACACCTAAACTACTATTCAAACACTTCGATAAATTTAAAAAAAAAGCGTTATTAATAGTTTAGTTGACCAAGCTATTAAATTAGCACATCCTGATTTTAGGAAAGAGAATTTAAGCAAAGTTAGATCAATTTTGGACGAAAATAGTTATCCAAAAGAATTTTACGAGAAATTAATAAAAAAAACAAATACATAAAATATACAACACAGGCAATAAACAAAATAGTAAAATATATCACACAATTCCATACATTAACGACTTAAGTGACAGAATTAAATACGAATTTAAA
>SMLS01050337.1:0-10073 GCA_004785975.1 Popillia japonica | reverse complement strand
GACTTACAACACAATTTAAATATTATAAGTACTTGGTGTTCTAAATTCAGCTTAAAGTTAAATATAAATAAATGTTGCTATGTTTCATACAGTAGAAAAATAAATCCAATTATATCGGTGTATTCAATACACGATACATATTTGCAGAAGTCTGAAATAGTGAAAGACCTTGGAGTGTTTTTTGACAGTCGTTGTTCTTTTTCCCATCATATTCTAAGTGTGTCGTTATCTGCTTCTCGTAGCCTAGGTTTTGTTCTACGTTCTTGTAAATATTTTAATGATGCTCGTGTTTTTAAGAGCCTTTTTTATAGTCTGGTCCTAAGCAAATTGGAATACGCATATCAAGTTTGGTCACCGCACTATGTTTATCTCCAGCTCGCGGTGGAAAAGATTCAACGACGTTTTTTAAAATTTTTATCATTTAGAAATGATGGCGTTTATCCTCCGCGCGGCGTTGATTACGCGACGCTGTTGACCGAACATGATATGGATGCGTTAAGTTACTGTCGAGAAAGACATGGAGCTCGGTTCATATGAAAACTGGTTAATAATGTTATAGATTGTCCTTTTCTCCTGTCTTCCCTAGATTTCTTAGTTCCTAGATTATGTTCCCGTTATTCCTGCACTTTTTCTATCCCATTTTCACGAACAAACCTGCTACAGTCATCACCACTGACAACGATGTCTCGAGCAGCTAATTTTTATTATAATGATATTTTTGTTGATTCCATTAATCAGTTAGTGTAACTATTCATTTTTATGTGTGTGTATGTATTTTATGTATAACTTTGTAATTTTGTCCTGTAATTGGTTGCTGTTGGACAATAAAACCATATTATTATTATTATTATTATTATTATTAATATGCGACAAATTGGGAACAACTTCGGACCAAAATGTTAAAGAATATTTAGATCAACCAGAATCGCCTGGAACAGTTGTTAAAATTTCGATTTTGAAGAATAGGCTAGTAGAGAAAATTCGATTTTTTAAGTTATCGCATGAAAGAATTAAAACATGGAGGAATTTTTAAAATGTTGAAAAACGAAGATGAAGGTTGTGGGGGAGGATGCGTCAGCGAAATTTTCTGATTTGCTGATGGAGGAAGTCTTTTAAAAATTGACATTTTGGAGTAGTGCTGAGAGGGAACGTAAGGTTTTGAAAGAATTGCACAAAACTATTAGAACCTGGAAATGGCTAAATTTTGGAATATTCTGAACAAACAAAATTTTTGAGTTCTATATTATTCCCAAATTTTTTGGAAAATTTTGGAAAAGTAATTCAAAACTGTTCTTAGTTGTTCTCCTCTCGACCGCCCCAAAATTTTTCCAAAATATTAGCCTCCTCCCAGTTTATAGTTTAGGATATAGTTGAGAAAAACCAAAAGTCATTGGAGCCCTTTTACCGTTCTAAAAACTCGCAGTTGTTCCAAACTTCTTCCATGTTATTCCCAAATTTTTTGGAAAACTTTTAGAAAAGCAATTCAAAGCTGCTCTAGTTGTTCTCCTCTCCACAGCCCCAACATTTTTTCCAAAATGTTAGCCTCCTGCTAGGTTATAGAGCCAAATTACCTATAGTGTAGTTAAAGAACGTAAGTCTAGCCACTTTTTCGAAAATTTTGATATTAATAGAGTTGTTTCAAGTTTTTCTGAACATTGTATCAAAGTTTTGGCCGTCTACTGTATAGAATTTAAGAAATAATAATAAAAAAAAACAGATTTTGCTATTTCCCCTGGTTTTTTAAAGGATCTTGGCATTTGGCTATTCGTCTAGTTAGCTATTAGATCAGTTCTGAAGATGCAATGAAAGACAAGATTAGTTCTAGATGACTGAAAATATCTTCTTAAACCTAATAAACAAAGATATTTTTATAACATACATTAGTGTGCATAAGTAATCGATCACCTGTTTACCGTTTATGCGCCTTAATTTTTTTTCGTTTATCCTGTTAGTTTTGTAAAAAAAAAATTAAATTTGGAATTTCGGCAAGGTGAGGGACTTCAAATAAGAGGGCGACCTGAAATGTTTCCAAAATCGGCAAGAGATGGAGCACGAAGGTTGAAGTGGGATTCATTGGTCGAAAAGAGCAACCTTTTTTATTGCAGCTGTCAAAATTTCAGGCGATTACTGTCAATAGTTGGCAAGTCAGACTGCTTCGCAAAAATGGAATTTAGTACAGCGAGAAAACACTTCTGGGTGGGCGAGAAAACGGCCACGAAAATTCGAAATATTTTGCTAGAGGTTTATGACTACTTTTGCGACGGCTTTAGGGCTAACAATTTGCCGAAACAACTCTAGAACAGCTAAGAAAATTGCTTAAAAATAAGATTTTCAGAATTGAAAAGTTTCACCGAATGGTGCCTTGATTGGCTTCAAAACTCATTTGACAGTCAGTTTATGCACAATTCACTGCTGGCAACTATTTAAATAGTTAATCTATCATACAGGCTGACTCATTCGGCTCTTTACAAACTTTGAAACTATTGCTAAACAATTTTTACCCACTTTTTTTTGTACATAATTCTTATAAATAATTATGAAACGTGATAAGCAGCATACCATCGTTCTAGTGGCACGTGACCTAATTTCATCCGGCTTTCCCGAATAAAATAAATGATGCAACTTCAAAAAATTTATTAATCATTCCCTGTTCTATCCGAACTCGTCCGTGTTCTTCCACTGGCTCCTGATCATTTTTATGATTGATGTCCTGTTTGTACTGAAACCGACGGACAAATAAGTTTTTATTACATTTCGTGCCTTCTTTTTCGTCGCGGCAGCGGCCGTCTGATTCATTCGTCGCGGAATATCCGAACGTTCGTATATAGAGAGCCGGCGGGCGAGGAGCACGTTTTAGAGTATTTACACAAGTTATAATGCTCTGTTTATCGGTTTGCGTCTGAAGTCGTCGCTGGCGTTTTTATTTTTAAAATTATATTCTAATTAAATGTACAAACGTCATTAGTCGCCGGCTAAATTTAACGTTTTAACAGATGTACGCGTGTATAAATAGACTGATGCTGTCTAATATTATGTTCTGTACAATCACGTGCATCGAAAGTGTTACACGAGCAGTACCGGTATGTCGCTTACTTTACTTTCTCTAGCCCAGTATTGGGCAACGTCCAATGCTTCCTGTCCAGCTGGATATAATTCGTCGAGCGTACATCTGTGGGGGCAGCCACAAATTGGGCGCCCAGTGTCACTGAAGAAGGTATTCGATGTTCACCGTATCATTTATCATCATTTCTGTCCAGCAGGCCCCATTTTATTAGGGATCTGGCCCAGTTTTCAATCAATGGTTAACGGCTTCCTAGGGCAATGGTGGCCTTGCTGGTCCCCTTTCACCCTTTCACCTCCGGCAAAAATCTATGGAGTAGGCTATGAATTACTCCCTCATCCGCCCTATTCTCCCGATTTAGCCCAGAGTGGCTATTCCTTGTTTCCAAACCTGAAGAAATGGCTCGGCGGAAAGAGATTTGACTCCAACGATGAAATCATCTTACGAACGAATACCTATTTTGATGACCTAGACAAGTCTTACTTCTTTGGACGTGATAAGAAAATTGGAGAAACGTTGGACAACAAATCTGTGTTTCATTCAAAAAGTCGCAGACATATTCAGTCGCCCACGCATTCAGACTTCATGAGATCTAGAAAATAGTTTGTTTATGTTTGTTTGTTCTGCCAAGGCCGGTATACTAGTGAGGGAGTTTTGGCCAGACTAGTCCACGACTTCACAGCGTAGTAACAAATCTGCAGGCAAAAATGCTTATTTTTGTTAGAGCAAATACCTGCTACTAAAGGGGAAAATATTGAAGAGACTCTTGGAAATTGGGAAGTCATTGAAAGACAGCGAAATTGCATTCTATCTGGGACTGGGGGATCAGTATTCAGATCAGAAATCAGAGATCAGAAATGCGTGAACAAAAACGTTTCCAAAAATTGGTTTCGTACAGAGGAAAATGTTCTGGTAGTATGACAAGTCATTGGAAAAGTGTAAAAAAAAACAAGTTCGTAAATACTTTATTTCTGTGCCTACAAATTCAATGAAGAATCATTCGCAGTTAAAGATAAAAGGTTAGATAATTTTCTGATCATTAACGATGGAGAAGAACATGGAGTATGGATATTCTCCTGCAAATTTGGTGTAGAAGTCATTCACGAACCGGAAGATTTAAAGTTGATCATCTGTACATAATTCAGGCTGATATAGGAAGTTCACGTGAGGCAACACTAATTAATTATTTCCGTTATCTATGAAGTGTTGCCAATGGAGACCAAAGAAATTAAAAACTGATTTCACTGATTTGTTCGGAAAGTTTTTGCGGATGCAACAGTAAAAGTTTGTAATTTCCAGTTCAACCAGAGTTTATGGAGATAAAAACAGAAGCTAAGTAGGTATGACGACACAATACCGATAAAACCAAAAAGAACGGCAGCTACAACTGTCATCTTACTGAAGAGGCTAGGTTACAATTCAGGGAAATCTGCCCTAACTGATCCAAGAAAGCATTCTTTTAATGATTATTTCGCAGATCAATGGTTAAAAAATCCCACAAGGAGAGGAGGAGTTGAATTTTGCTAATTTCTCGCGAAAATCTTGGCCATCAGATTTGTTACTATCAAACTTCGCAAAAATCTCATCCCCGTACCTAAACCAAACTCTAGAGAAATATTCGTTCAAGTCTGTTTCGAACTTTCTCAGAGCAAACTGACAATTAAAGAGGATAACTGGTTTCCCATTGCAGTACCTTCCTTTTGTTTGAAAAAACTGTCATTAACTTAGAATTAATTTTTGGACATACACAACGAGGTTATGTATCTTTCTGCATAGAACCTTCAACAATTTTCAGTTCTTCTAGATCCTGGTTTAGACCATTGCTGGTAGAAGAGGAATAAGAGCATTCCGCTCATTTAAACCAACTGGAACTCTGCCTCCATAATGTGAAAGTCTTCAATGACAGAAGCTACCGTCCTCTAGTTATCCTATGGTAAGTATCGACCTGATGCTATTCTGGAGGATTTGTGTTATTCTTAATTCTGCCCCGCTAATGACGAGCTGTAATCCGTTGATGTTTATGCTGAATTTGTTTTCCAAGATCTGATCCTGCTGAACATTGATGTATTGACCCACAAGCTTAATGCCTACCCATAATGGCGTGGTGCTGGGTAGAATATTAACTTGGAAATATTAATGGGGAAAAACACGCAAAAAAGTAGAAACGCGAAATTTCCCAATCAGGAAGCTGACCAATAGTACTGTGTTTCCCAACTGCAGAATATAGCCGCCCAATATTGTTTAGATCTGCCTCCACCAAAAAGGTAAACATTAGCCTGAAGGAAAGACGCAGGATAGTAATAGGTTGCAACTATAGAAAATCCTCACGAGATCGCAGATTTCACAAGCTCTGATTGAAGCAGAAAAGCCCACGAAGATAGCGAAACCTTTGATGTTGGTCACTCAATATTTGGCCAAGAGTGAGGACTCAAATCCGACATCAATTCCTAAGCCACGCTTTAGATGGACCCTCCTCCCACTACCCACTAAGAGAAGACTCATAAAACGGTGTTTCTAGTGACTGGAGAATGCTTAACAGTAGTCTAATATACGCCGGTTCTGGACAATCAATTTGTGCACAGCCATATTTAGCTTATTTTTCCTCTTTTTAGAGGTCAAAACTACTTATAGTGCTTACCAATTTAATAGTATATAGACGGTACAAAAGTTTGCGTTAAAACCTCAGTAATTCCCTTGAAAATGCATAAACACGATTATTTTTGTAAACATTTTCATCAAATTTTGTCCATAAATTTAGAGTCACAATTTTGCTCGTTCGCAAGCTAAAATTACATAAAAAACTGAATTTACTTCATCGCCACCAAATTGTGCACGAATATAAACACTCATATTATCTGTTAATTTAGCACAATTACCTTATAAAAAATAACTAGCATATCACATTTAATCACCACTAATTTGTTAACGAATATAAATTGTTACATTTACAGATTTACTTCAAGCTTATATCAATCAAATCAGTTTAAAGTGAACGTACAAGCGTAACGTAAAACGTGAACATTGAGTGTAACGTAATATGTCTAACATCAAAACATTTTTTTAAATAAAAATATTTAACAGTAAAAAATAAATTAGTTACATAATTATTTTAAATATAAATAAATTGGAATGGATGCTGATAAAAGTTACACGAAGGAAATTAATTCGCTTAATAATGATCCTGTGAGGTATATAAATTCATATAACTCTTTACCTAAACTACCAATAAATAAAATTCTACTCATTACAAATATTTCAAAATTCGAAAATATTTTAACAAATTCATTTGACTCTATTGTATTTGTAAAAAATAAGAAATATAAAATAGGTAAATAAAATCTATATAGATAAAATAAATACTTTGTTTAATTATATAATAAGATATCAAATTTTGAAAAAAGAGAAATTCTTTCTAATAAAAGTTATTGTTGATAAAAATTATAATTTCATTCCTACACAATAATAAAACAAATTTGAATTGTCTTCAATTCTCCAATGCCCCCAAGCCAATGTATCAGTACTATCTTCTGGGATATATCTTTTATCATCTCTCCAACACAATGATTTTTTATTTAATTCCTCAGTATATATATTATGGTCATAGCTCCTAATAACGCTTTGTTTATGATAATACTCTAACTGATCAAACAAACATTTTTATAATGCTCAAATTTAATTTCTGTATCAAGCACAGATTTTTTTTAATTCAGATTCCTTTTAATTTTTTATGTACATTACTATCTCTATATGCATATCATTTAGATCTTAATAAATTCAAGTATCTTTTTTCCACCAAGTTCATCTGTAAATTTTCCAATTGCTTTTTTATTTTTTCCACTATACAGTTCATGATCTTTCGGATAATTAGATGTATCAAATAAATCTGGATTATCTTTGATAGATTTATTAAAATCTCCTTGTTTATAATCTCTTTGATATGTATAAATGTTCCTTAGTTAATGATGTATAGAAATGTTTAATATCGGGTGGATTTGTTTCATTAAAATTATTTCAAATGAATCCATATATTCATTCTAACTGATCAAACAAACATTTTCTATAATGCTGAAATTTAATTTCATTTTATAAGTTGTTATTTGTACGTTAAACATTTTAATACTATTCACTACAAACATATTATAAAACTATTTGGTATTAGTCAATATTGTAATCAATTTTCATCAACTAATTGCTTTATATCCCTGTTAATGATATTTGTCAATTATAAGGTATGTATAAAAATGTAAGAAATCGAATATGCGGTTATTATTCGTTTGACTTTAGACAAAAACCGTTGATACAAGGAAAGGTGTCTCGGATTTATTTTACTAGTGATAAAAACAATTACATTTTTTATAACATTTTGTGCACAAAAAGAGCTATGGAAAAATATGAAAGATATCGAAGATATAAGTTTAGTAAGGTTTTCAACGCCAAGATGAACACCGTAACATTTAACAACTTACACGCTAGCATAAATAATGGTGATATACAAAATGTAGAAATAGTACATTACCGAACCGGTAACTTTCTATTCATCACAACATACGCTCCAGGAATACCGACAGTGGTGATATTTCTTAATAATATAACAATTGATTCTACCAAAGTGGATGAAGTGTTAATAGAAGACAGCAATGGAGTCCGACTAAAAATAATTTTTAACACGGCAGAAGAGAAAGTGTTTTTTTTGAATGAGATAGAGAGGTATGTATGTATTAATAAATAATTATTAGATTGAGGCCCTTAATATAATATAACCTGTTACAGTGTTCAATTGTCGAGTTCTAGTGGATCGACGGACTCTGACCCCTGAAATATAGATTTAAGGAATTTAATTTAATTTTAGTTTATTGTGAAACATAATTTTTGTAGAATCAATATTTATTTAAATAAAATATTATAATTTTGTCGGTATAAATGAGTTTTACAATTAAAAAAGGTTCATCGATAATTCTACAAGATAAATCAAAAATAGTTGAAGGAGGAGACATAAATGGTGGTTTTATAATTTTTTTAATTCCTATATTAGCTGCAGCAGCTAGACCAGTCTTGGCAAACGTTTTAAATAAATTTGTTGACAAGAAATTCCTGGTCAACCACCAATTCCTTTAAAGAAAGCATTATCTCAAAAAGATAAAGACACGATAGAGAAAAATATTAGAGCTCTTACGAATATATCTAACAAAGAGGAATTAGATTGCGATGACGATATACAATTACTGTGTTTTGATAAGAGTAGTAATCCAACAGAAGAAATTAAAAAATTATTAAATATACAAGATCCTAGATTATTTGAAACAAAATCAATCTATTGATCTCTCAGATTTGTCGTTTGATGTTAAATAACAAACATATAAAAATAATATACACCACCAACCACAATTTACATCATTAGAATTTTTAAATTTATAATTATTATGAGTTACTGTATAACTTTTTGGAATTATAAATTTTTCTGATAATGAATTACCAAATGGATCAAAGAAATTTACTAAGTTATTAGTATTATCTACATACATAGCAACCCAATTATATACTCGGTTCACGCTAACAGACGAGGCACGTCATAACTAGTAAAATCAGAACCAGCTACCTATACAAAACGAAATATCCAAAAATAAATGTTCTTACTATTGTAGCTGTAGGAATTTTTTTCTATGCAAAGGTGCCTATCCTGAACAATGTTGCCATCTCGAATATTTACTGCTGTCAGTGGTCATCTGTCATTTATGCACCGTGTGTTCTATATTTTTCGTGTTGTTTTTGATCAGTTCCGTCGTATTATTTGCATTTCATTAAAACCTGTTCTTTTAAGAACTAATAAACATGCCCAAGCCACTAAGCAGGCAATCAAAGGAGCTCGTTGCGTCTTTAATCTCGTATTTTGAGAGAGAACGCGATAACAATGCCACCCTATTACCTTTAAATGCAGTACGAGAGGTAATATTATGAGATAATATTTTCTTTGTGTAATAGTAATTAGTCTCTATTTTATAGAGAGTAGCGGATGCTTTAAACATTCACATCTCTACGATTAATAAGATTTCTTCGATGACAAAACAAGGGATTATTCCTCCTAGTCCGAAAAAGAAAAGAGAAAAACAGAAACCAGTTGTGAATATTGACGATTTTAGTCAATGTGCAATTAGGAACACAGTTTATAATATGTATAGGGATAGTAAGTATTTATTTTATTTCAACTCCTTACATTAAGTTTTCTTTAAACAAATTATAGAAGAACACATCACATTACGTACTTTGAGTAACGTACTTAAAAGAAGTGACACTTTTAATGGCTGTAAGACTTCTCTATGGAAGGTGCTGAAAAATATTGGGTTTCATTACAAGAAGGATGATCCTAAACGAGCATTGATGGAACTGCCTCATATTGCTTTAAAGCGAATGTCTTTTTTGCAGCAGTATATACGCATAAAACAAGAGCGTACATATCAGTTTGTATTTCTTGATGAAACATGGATCTTTCAAGATGGAAGTACTTTAAAAACATGGCACGATAAACATGTCAAAAGTGTAAAAGCGAAACAAATAGGTGGTAAAAGGTAATACGAAGTTAATATTTTTTCGCTAAAATTTTATTGTATTCTATTATACTTTATAGATATATAATATTACATGCTGGAAACGAAGATGGTTTTATTCCTGGAGCTGAATTAATCTTCACATCAAACAGTAAAAATTCAGATTATCATGGTGATATGAATCGTGAAAATTTTCTGCTTTGGTTTGAAAACCAGCTACTGCGGAATTTAGAAAATCCTTTTATGATCGTAATGGACAATGCAAGTTATCATAGTACAATTAAGAATAAGCCTCCAACATCATCCGCAACAAAACTGGAAATAACAAACTGGTTGACGACAAACAACATTAATTATGATGCCACGGCATTAAAGCTACAGTTGCTAGATTTAGTCGAACGGTTAGCACAAATAATATTCCTATTTGTTTAATATCTATTGACTATTATTATTCACAGTTTTAAGCCACC
>SMLS01050331.1:0-10691 GCA_004785975.1 Popillia japonica | reverse complement strand
CTCCGCGCTGCTTTAAATATCCTATGACTCAAAACGACCGGTATATAGTTTAAGAATGATTAATTTTCTCTTATTTTTCTAGCAGTAGATGTAAGTAGGTACTGCTAAAATTTTATAATTATGTACCGGATGGCCAGCTAAAAATGCAAAGTGCTGTATCTCGGAAAACTATCCGTCCGAGAGACTTGCGGAAAAAGAATATATGTATTACTAAAGTGGTCAAAAGAATACCGTGGAAAATATTGTCAGATGGTCGCTATGGGGTGCAACCGCCATCTGAAACTTTTAAAGTGATTTTTCACTGAAATCCACCTAGTAAAAGTTACCAAAAATTATGTACCCTTTAAAGCTAAGTTCTACTCGGGTAATTTTTGTTTATTACTATTTGACGTCTCTATTAAAATAAAATGGCGGGGGGTAATTCGATGTTCTTTTAAATAGACAGCTGTAACTCGTAAACGATTGCACGAATTTTAACGAACTTGGTCTCGTTGGAAAAAGCATTTATTGTTCCATCAAACGCATCTTACCGATGATATGTCTAATTCTTAGTGATGCCGCTACAGCGCTGATATAATAGAAAATTGCAAAATTCTCATAATATAAATTACCTCACTGCTGAAGTTTTAAAAAAGTTCCTAACTGCTCACTAAACGTAATTTATATGATAAAGAACGCCTAACATCAAACATAACCTATAATCGCTACAACCATAATATAATTGTAATTTGGATTGGTTTTGTGCTTTTTCTATTCATTAATGCAAAATATCAGTTAACAAAGAATTTTTGACAGTAGTTTAAGCGGTAGTTTCGTCTGATGACTGTACTATTTATGAATTTGAGTTTTTGTTCGATTCGTTGACTGAATGCGTTCTGACCGCTTCGGGCACATTTCAAATGTGACCACTATTACCAATCATCTGACCGGTCTCAGCACTGGTCAAACTTCTTGAAAAAAGACAAATAAACAACAATAAATACCAGAATAATAGCGCTTTTTTTTTTAATTATATGATATGATAATAAATTTTCGCCAATAGCTATATTATTTCATAAACTAATCTTTTTATAATTATTTTATTTTTTATCTTGTTTTCAAAATTGAAGGTATGTCGTCTTTCTTAAGAGTGATTAGAAAAAGAAGTGTCCGCGATTATATGATGTGATACTGGGTATTGATGATTACAAAGTCATTGTTTTAAATATTGTTGAGTTTGCCATTTGTTAGAATCTTGGCAGTCTAATTTATAGACGTCATTACTTTGATTCTCTTAGGTTTTAAATTAGTAAAAAATGGTCTATTATTGTAGGTGTAAATGTAATGTATATCTGATGTTTTAAATTCACATAATTTTCTCACGCAAGTCGTTAATATACGGAATTGTGTGATATTTTTGTTAGTACCTGCATTGCAAATTTTATGTATTCTTTCTTTATTAGTTTAGTTTAGTTGACAGGCTATTAAATTATGTAGTTCTTCCTAAATTTAGGAAACAGTAGAGTAAAGTTGGGTCAATATTGGATATAGTTATCCAGAAGAATTTTATGAAAAATTAATAGGAAGAAAATATATCTCCACATAGCAATAATAGTTATAACTAAAAAGAGGAATCGTTCACACTAGTTAACATCAAGGAATCATTACACACTAGACAATTTACTTGCGGATTTTATCTAGGTCTTGCACCAGCTCTGGGCCAAAGGAGAATCAATGATTATGTTATAAAATGTTGCTCTAGAATAGTGTTGCTCCCAGTGGAAACCGCCATCAGAAGTGTTGAAGATTAACGCATTAGAGGCGAATCATTTTTGCACACTTTTAAACCTGTAGTTGTAATGAAGAATAGCGATAAAAATTATATTTAAATTATTGCAAGAAATGCATATCACAGGTTTCGTTACTTTATTAAAACAAATAAAAAATTAATGTTAGTAGGGGAGAGTGGGCCACCTTGAGACGGAAAAAGTTTTTGGTTTATCATCACATTAATTTTTAAAAATAATGGAATAAACATATTTTTCTCTACTAATTAGCTACACATTAGTCTAGAACAATCGAAAAATATAACAAATTGTGGTCTTGTAAGGAAGAATTAAATTTTCTTTTTTTTCTGTTATGTCTCATAGTGGCCCGCAACGTGGGCCACTATGAGACATGATGAAATATAGAAAGAAATTAAAAAAATTAAAGAAAACCTTTATTCAACACTAACTTTTAATAGAAAATATTGAAGAACAATAGACACTGAGACTAAAATATAAAAACACTGACAAATTTTTTTAGCGTATGTTCAAATTATTAAAATTAATTTCAAATTTGTAGTAAGACTGCAGTCTTTTGGTTTTTTCCAGAACAGATGGCAACGGTAAAATCAATTTTATATCTTCAAGTGGAACTACCGCAACATCAGGTTCGGACGGAAAAACAAAATGACCCCCGACCTTTGCAGATTTTCTTAAAAAATTAACTTCAACGTCGTTTGTTGATTTCAAAAGTCTCGTCACCTTTCCTACATAAAATATGTTATTTTTAGCTTTAAATTGCACTAACACAAAATTGTCGGTTTCCGGATCGTTATGAAGCTCTAAGCTCTTCAAATCCGGAAGGTTCATCTTCCGGAATCCAGTCTGTTGAATCATCAGAATCGGCGAACGATATTTTTTCTTCATCATTATCAGAAGACGTATTGTTTTTTGGGATAGATTTTCTTTTTTCCTCCAAATATATTCTTACTAGCAGCTTGTTTCTTGGACTCTTCTAGTTTTCGTTTTCCTTCTAGTTTTCGTTTTCGGCTTTCCTTCTTTTCCATGTATTTAATTTGTATCTTTTCTTTCTCAATGGTATCGGTAGGAATACAACTGGTAGCTTTTTTACGTTGGCTATTTTTCAGTTTTCTCTCTCCTGCTTTAGGGTATCCTTGAAATACTTCAGGACTTATAAAAATTTTCCAGTTCTCCTCGCCAAGCGAATGTTTAGTCAAGCGAGGTGTTTCGGATGATGTTGATGCAAGTTGGTCATCAGTATTGGAAGGATCTAATATTGTGATGTATTTTTGGCTCTTCCGTTTGCGACCTCTGGACATCTGGAGTTTATAAAATACACTAATTAAAAGTATTTATTACTTACTGCAGACGTGGGCCACCATGAGAGAGTGTCTCAAGGTGGCCCCGTGAACATGTCTCATGGTTGCCCATTTACACGTTCTTCAAAAAAATTGACTTGATTTGGTATAATATAATTTTTTTATAAATGTGTTACATTGAAAAGAAAGTTTATTAACCAACCTTAAAATAAGTATGAATATCTTACCTTTATCCTTGAATTTTGTCTCCACACAAAGAATCGTAAAAAAGCACGCGAAAAAGATTGAACATAACAACACCCTACTTCGACACAAGCTCAACTAAGAGTGGTCTGACGGCGTAAGGAATTTTATTAGTAAATCAGCACATGGGGCATAGTTTACTACACCACTAATAGATGGCTATATCTTACCTAACCAGAAATATTTCAATGTCTCATCGTGGCCCATGTCTTATGGTGGCCCACCCTACTCTACAGGCTTACAAAAAATGTCGTGAAAATTGCGCTCTGGCACTACGCTAACCTACTATTGGCTCGCTGAAGAAATGGGCGGGCGATAAGTTTAACACAGTTCTGATACTAATTACTCACTGATAATAAAAATACAACAGATTAACTACAACACAATGTGTGCAGAATGACTCGCAACTCTCACGACATTTTTATCGACCTGGATTCATATGATGAACGTCGTGATTACTTTGGATATATTCGTTGCAACAGGACTCCATCAAGAATACAGAAATTTGCGGTTTTGCCAGTAAGCTAGATCGTCTTCCGGTCAGATCGTTGCACAGACATCTATTGCTCGCGTTAGCGCTGTACAGCCCGACCAAAAACTCGTGATAGTTGCGCGGTAGCAAAACGTATTGAGCCGCTCGCATCGTATTGGCGCGCTGATAAAAGGGGCGGGCACAATACTGTAAACCGGCTATCGCATAACTCCGCCCACTTTAATACAATATCCGCAGATAAACCCGAACCCGGATCATTAACTCGTACCTTGAACACCGAACCTTCTCGGCACGGCAAGGCAAAAGTCTTTCATCGAAAAAACCCATCGCAGCTGGGGTTCCTCAGGGGTCATCTTTATGTCCGACTTTCCCCGCTTCGAGGGCGTTGAAACGGCAATCTATGCGAACGATACCGCGATATACACAACATCCAGAAATGAGGAGCTGATAACCCACAGGTTGCAGGGTCACCTCGACCAAATTACCGGCTGGTTATCCAAGTGGAGGCTAAAGAGAAACGAGTCAAAATGCGTCGCCATCAGATTTACCAACAGAACGAGGCCGCCACCTGATAACATAAGAATAAATAACTTCAGAAACCTTTGGAGCCAGTCAGTGATGTACTTGGGCATCCTTCTGGATTCGAGGCTGACCTTGAAAACACATCACAACGTCACTGAGAAATTTACATCAGCCAGGAGCGCCCTTTACACGCTCCTCTGCTCGGAAAGCAATCTCTCGCTCAAAATAAAAATCCTAATATATTTTGCGTTTCTGTGCCCAATATTGACTTACGACGCCCTGACTATATTCGGCGTCGCGAGGTCAAATTTTAAAAGGCTACAGGTTCTCCAAAATAGGATCTTAAGCTGATTACCGGTGCTCCCTGGTTCGTCCGGCATCAGCAGTTATGTGACGACCTTGGTGTTCCAACACTGAAAGCGTTTATGGTCGGCCTGGCCGAGAAAACCCTGGAAAAAATTGAACAATCTGACAATCCATTAATAAACCACCTAGCTGCCCTCGACCCCGACAGGCCGCCATCTAGGGTAACCGTAAGGAGAGCCCTAGCCATCATCGAAGACGACATTGGACCCTTGAAGGGACACACACATAGAATGGACACCAGCAGGTGAAGTTACCGAATCCAACCAATCCGGTCCCTGAGGGGGCCCTAAAGGAGGACGAAGGGGCTTAAGAACCTCGGTTCGGCCCTGGAGGAGAAGAGAAGCCCATCGGCATATGCGCAGAATGACTCATCACTATCAGAAGGTTTTGGTCGAGCTGTAGTACAATGGGAGTTTCTATGTTCGGGTAGTTTCTGTGTAGTTTTTGTGCCGTGTGCAAATGGTTTTTCTACAGTAATATCTCGCCGTTTTTAATGCAGCGCTGTTAGACAGTTTGCTCTTAACAACGAATGTAAATCGATCGAAATTCTTCAAGGAAAATGTAATTTTATTATTAATATTCCTTAAGTATTTTGGAGTCGTAATTTACGGAAATGTTAATACGTGTTAACGTATATTACTTATTAACACTCTTCCTGAATGTCCGACATGTGCAGGCCCCAAATTTTCTCCGATAAAAACTTGTAACTATTTCTATATTAAATATGTTTAGTGGCGCATTTTGTGTATGTAAATGGTTTTATAGTAAATAATCTTATTGGCTGAAATGCTATTATTCTTACAGGTAAAATGGAAACCGGATTTCGAACCGTATGTAGTGGTTACTTCTAATGTTACTAAATACGATACAAGGTTTATAGGATTTGGTTGGAATAAAGTATCTCACATAATGGAGTTAAAAGCTCAAGGCTATGAATTTATTGTTTTACCAGACGTGTTTATCATTCATAAAGCACATGCTCCAAGTAATGATATACTTAAATTTAGAAGATCTTCAATTTACAGAATGTAAGTTTTATTACACAAATTTTTAATATTTACTATATGGACAATAATTCTTATGAAAACAACTGATTTGTTGAAACTGTGTACAAGCTTTGTGATTTTCAGGACTTGGGAAATTTGTCTAATACATGTAAATTTCGACAATTACAAACAGTACAACTTTTAAAGTATGTATGTAAGTTGGGTTATGCGTTGCCGAAACACATGTTCCGAATTAATTTAAAAGTTGTGGTGTATGGATATACCGGAATTTACCTATATGTGTATATGGTTCGCTGAATATAATCGATTTCATAATTGCCCAGTTTACTTACTGAGTAAGCGGGAACAGTCGGAACCATTAGACAATTGTTATATATAGCTGTTCTAGAATAAATTATCCGTTTATAGACGTTATTTTCTCGTGAAAAAACAAGTATGTTTGACTGACCTCAAGAATATCAATAAGTCACCTAGACGTCCAATTCTTTCTCGCAATACCGATATAAATATATTATGTATTAAGATTGGCAAAACCACGCGCTCGAAGCATTCGATTTAATAATGATGTAAAAATGGACTTTTAGCACTTCGAATTGAAAATTTAAATTGAGGATGATATTGTACTGCGGCCCAATGATCTATTGTGCCCCCCTACATGCGCTATAGGTTGCTAGAATTTGGAATTAATAATCCGTAATAGCTGTGAAGGTTTCAAAGAGTAAGTAGTTTCTCCCTCGCCAATGATAGCTTTACCAAAATATCTGGCACGAATTGCTACAATAGCCATACAGTTGGATATCAGGTGTTCCAGATTGTCGTCCTCCGCCACGCAGAACCAGCAATCGCTCTTGTGTTTCAAACCTACCCTTATCATGTGCCTCTAACGTAGCAGTGCCTTGAGAGAAAACCCACAAGTAAACGTAGTTTGTTCCTACCTAGTTCTAGCATAGTACTTGTTCTTTGTGTATTGAAGTTTTCAAGGAATACTTTGGAATGTTTCACCCCAGGAAGATTTTCCCAGCGGATTGCTCTGAGTTTCTACTCCTTGTCTTTGAGTTCTCCTTTACGTTGCCGGTCCCATAAACGAAGTTGGGGTAATAGATTAGCTTTCTCGTGGCCACTGACTGACGAAGTTGTAACGAAAATCAGATTATATTGTAAAGGTTTTGGAATAAATTTGTTCGAATTGGAGTGTTGTAATTGACCTATAAAACTGTAAAAGCTATCAGGATAATAAGATAAGTAAAAAAGGTCATAAAAATACATATACCTTTAGGTAATAGATGGATAGTTCTTTCCATTCTTCCTCGTTGCTTAGCTTAGTGAGAAAGTTGTTTTTGAAGCTGCATTTCCTAATCGTTTCGTCCTGTGGACCGAAAAGTGTGGAGATACCAACCAGAGATGACCTAGCTCTCTGACATGGGGCCTCGGTCTCACCAATCCCCGCCCTGGTTAGTCGGTACAATGCCCTATAGGAAACTCCTTCTACGACTACACACACGCACACACATGCCAACCGTTGCAGTTTATCAAGAATATTCTTGATGGTTACTTTTGAGAACCTGATCATCGCCTGGTATGTTACTATAGGTTTTACTATACAGATGTAGAACCACCGCAGTATATTTGGGTTGTAGTTCCACGTTTTGTTTGCTAGGATCATTAAGGCTCTTGTTGCCTTATTCATAGTCAATCAATATGCTTGTTCTACAGAAGTTTTTTGTCTAATGTTATTCGTAGGTATTTGACTTCTGTTTTGCATTCTCGCACTGTTGCATCCTCATTGATGTCTCTCCTCTCTTCCTAGCGAAAGCTACGATTCTAATGTTTGAAGAGTTGATACTTAGGTCCATCGATCGATACCATTTACTAGTGGTTTTCAGGCTTGTTTGTGTCAAATCACAAAGCATTTCCCGATACTGCCTTTTACTATTATCACAATGTCATCGGCATACGGTATACAGTGCACACCGAAAGCAGTCAGCCTGTTAAGCAGCTCATCCACCATCAAAACCAAGCTCCACATCAAAGGCGACCAAACGCCGCGGTGAATAAAAGTAATTAATTTAAGTTTTACACAGAGAATTGTGAAATATCTACGTAATTCATGATAAAATTAGTTAATTTATTAAATTTGTATTTCCAGACATTCTTTCCACCTCTAGGTCAATTAAAACGACAGTTGGATTAACACCAATTTATTCCAGAACCTAAGTATAAATACTTAGATTTCAGTAACAATACTTCTTCATTGGAAAAAATTGTCATTTAATTCGTGTCAAATAAATTAATAAAATATGGAAAATGTTTCTGGAAATAAAAAGATTGGTATGTACTTACTATTTATTTATTTCTTAAAGAGAGCGTAGCTGCCTCCCGTCATCCTACACTTAAAAGGAATCGGACTAATAGGCCAGCTGTAAATACAGCAAGAATAGGAGACACAATACATCTTTCAAGTCACAGTGTATCATCACTGTAATACCACATGCATACATACAACGTAGTGACTAAATTGCCTAGATTAAAAGTAGTGGTGGGTAGCAGAGTGTACTGAGTGTTTCGGGTCCTATTAGATGGCCAGCGTGAACTCCTGATTTAACTCCAAACGATTTTTTATGGATCTTTTTACATAATTCGATATACGGATACGGTGATCAACATACATCAAAACTCGAGCAATTGCGAACGAGAATTATTAAAAAGAGGAGCAATGTCTTTTCGAATACGTTAATAAATGTGCGTCGGAAATTTTATAATCGGTTGGGTTACTATTCTTATCAACAGGAGATTTATTTGAACATGTGTTCAACATTTAATTTCTTTAAAAATTCAACATTGTTTAAGTATTATTTTGTAGTTTGGTATCTAGTATTTATGCTGAATTACAATTCTGCAATTTTAAGAATTTAACTTTTTATTTTTCATTATTTTATTATGAGTTGAGTTTAAAATTTTATACTTATTGAAAGTTATTATTTTATTTATTAAGAATTTGTTAAGTTTTAGTTATGCAAGTTCTGATTATTTCTTTAACTGTTTTGATATTTATGATGAAATACGTCACTGAAGTCAATTAGGGAAGTCTGATGCTTTATAAGCTAATAATAATGAAGTATGGAGAAAAGCAAGCCTCCTTATATTACTTTTCAATTTTGAGGGATAGTATTTTAATTAACTTCAATGCAAATGTAATGTCATTAATTAATTATGTTGCAAATAGTACTATAGAAAAACGTTGCAATTGTAACAGTTGATCATCACCGCATTAAGTTTTGTTGCGAGGGATTGACAGTACCAAACGTCCATAAAATGCAATGGTAAATTTTTTCGATATTATTTTAAATATTCCAGAATTTACATCAATCTCATTGTAGTAATATCTAATTTTACTACAGTGTATAAAAAACAACTGTACTCTACACTACAACACCTAGTAATACACCTAGTAATACCTTTAATGTTTATACAAACATTTTAACTTACCATGGTTTACGTTAGTTACTTACTGGCAGATATTGAAGATCTTATTATCATGAAGTGGTCACTTTTCAGAAACAGCTTTTAGCTGGTATTAACAGATAGTACTTATATACTAAGATACAATACATCACATAATCTGCGTGAATTTGTTCATTAATCAGATATTTTGGTCTTTGCTCTTATTATAACAAAAACTTGAATTTGTATTTGTTTATTAAGCAAGAATATTTACAAATATTGTTGTTTACATGTATTTTTAACGAATTTTACTTATTGCAGGTGCCTACAGAAACTTAAAGAGGAATTTCTTGTAATGCTACAAAAGAAATATGGAAAATTTAATACATAATGATGAAGAATTTAATAAACTTGATTGAATGCCTATTCTGCTAAATATACATATGTATGCAAGTGTTTATATCATATAGTAAGAATAATGGGAAACTATATTTTAATTACTTATAATTAGTAAAACATATATGTAAGTATGTAGGTGAAATATATCTTTATGTTGTTTAATTTTAACTACGTTAATAAATATTCGAAGTATTTAGGAAAACTTAAGATTTAGTGCTGCGTCGTTTTGTTGGCGTGTTAATGCGTCGGTAACCATTCCTTACGGCTCTTTATAATGCATAATACAGAGTTGATTAGTTGAAGAATGGCAAATAATCAAAGTGAAATTTTAGCCCAATGCCCTGACTATATTAATTATGAAAACATCGTTGAAGAACATTAATTTGGTTCATAATAATCCTGTACTGATCCTGACATTAAGTTTACTTAGAACTCTGTTCGAATTTATGCTCTTTCTCAGCAGATTTCTCAAAGCAATTCTACAGGTGTCAATTGAAATAATGGTATTTAATGGTAAGTACGTGAATTAGTTCACTTAGACAACTAGGTTGAAAGATTTATCTAAAATGCCTTTTTATATAGAATCAGAAAATACGCGATGGACATGAAAACAAACTCTTTTGTTATTAACTTTGTATCAGAAATACATGTGTGACTTTGATATTTTTTCATCAAACGGGCCAGTTATTTTCGACAAAATCTAAAATTACACTCGTACAAGTTTGCAGCGCAGGTTGCTTAGAGAATAAAATACAGATAAATTAGAATTTTATGGACATGTAGTCTAACTTATTGAAAAGAGTTTAATTTTTTTTCCATTTCAAATCTTGTCTACTGTTTTTCTTATACACATATGTACATATTTTGTCTACTAGGAGAGCCCTGAGCAGGAGAACTTAAATGTAAATCATTTTGATCAACATCTAATAGCTAATATGCAAATCTCCAGAATCCAAAGATTGTGTAGAACACAACAAGTCTTTATAATTAAATGATATCGAAGGCTTCCACGGCCCGAGTCTCTATAATGAGGGTTTCCGGGTGTTGACCGTGTCATGATTAGTAAAATATATACAGTACAAAATAAAAATAAAATGCACAAGATATACAATAAACTCGACGTTTCGCCACTAAT
>SMLS01050327.1:0-10037 GCA_004785975.1 Popillia japonica | reverse complement strand
TAAGTGTACATCTCGTGTGCTGTGAGTCGATGTACCATCCATTTGATACCAAGCAGTATTTGATTCGATAATAGGCAGTGTATCAAGTTCTTCTTCCACAATATTGCGCAATATATCTAAATACCTTGCGCCATTTAAATTTTCGTTATAAAAATGTAGACAAAGTATGCGATTATGTTTTATTGCGCAAAAAACATTAAATTGCCAACGTTCCTGATATCCCCTTTCTCTCGTTACATGGGGGTTTTTGGCTGACCAAAAATGACTGTTATGTTTACTAAAGAGGCCATTTTTGGTAAATTTAGCTTCGTCGGTTAAATAATTTTCTTCGTAAAATTTTCGTCGTTCTGACAAGCAATGGTAAAGAATTCACAAAAATTGACTCTTTTTAAGAAATCCTGCTGAGTAAGTGCTGTACTTGCTGGTACGAAAATGGTCTCCATTTGTCTTTTTAATACCCTTTGAATGGACATCGTTGAAATTTCCAAAGTTGTCGCTGCTTCTCGAAGAGAGTGGGTGGGGTTGGTATAGACATAACACCAATTTCAACTACTTCGCCGTCAATTATTTAATTTTTTTTTAATTTTGCCCGAAACTGTCCATGTTCTAAACAATTTTTAACTAACCGTCGCACTACATCTTTAGATCGAATTGGCCTGTCCGGATACCTTTGTCGAAATAAAGCACATGTTCGACTTAAAGTTTTTCCCGACTCTCCATAAATTATCAATAAATTCAGGAAATCCTGATTTGTCAATCCTAAACGTGACATTTTCGTATACTAGATTAGGAACTGTGTGATGTACTAGGAAGTTTATTAACACGCTATCGAAATCTCATTAAAAATTAGACATTACGCTAAAACTGTGACGAATTTTCATAGCCACGAAGTTTCTGAATACATTCACATAATTTGCGAATAGGTCCTAAAATATTCATTTTAGGTATAGGGAAATGTAATACCATTTGACGAAGAATTTAATTTTCTACCGTTCGCGACAAAAATGTACAGGGTGTTCCATCTAAAAATAACGAAGTTATTAGTGTTTTAAATTTAACATACTAGGTCGGTAAATACTAACACCCTGTATGGTATTTGCACACAAGTGAAAATAATTTTCAATAGCCCATCTTAGTAGCTGTCTAACTTCCAATAATCATTCGTCAACTCTTCTGCATACCGAAGAAATACATCACTACATAAGTGCTACGATGCATTTGATAGAATTTTCATAAAAACCAAGTTAGCTATAAAACGGTAATGTTTAGACCAGTCGAAATCAATGATCTATACGCCAAATTTGTTGCTGAATTCAATTGTTTAAAAAAAAATTGAGTAATCCGTTAAAAAAAATGAAGCTGATTGTGCTTCCGGCGAAACCGGAAATAGAAAATATGTACTAACATTTTCCAAAAGTTTGCCCCCATGCCCAAAATAACTCTGCAAATTTACAAATATGGATCTTGCTTAGTTGCTGAGATACGGCTAACGTAAGCTCGTCCTGTTACACCCTGTATATATTAACATAAAAAGATGTGCTAATTTGACTAATTGTGGAAAGTACAGTATCGACCACTAAGAAGAAGTTGTACCACACTTCTAACAAGCTGCGCATTTTCCTTCTTGTATTCAGCTTTCATACAACAAAGGATGCGGATCCAACTTCCATTCGGAAAGAACGATTTCAGGTCCTAAAACTTGATACTTTCCGGTATGATGTACTAATTCCGGATATTGCACATACTCGTTTAGCTGTGCAAAAGTAAATAAAACTATCTTCTTTGTACATGTCTGTATATTCCATCGGCAACATATAAAGCGATGTCGGTATGCTACAACGGTAAATGAGAATAAGGTATGATGCAAGCTAGGGCAGACGACTTCGAGGTATTGCGGCTGACTGGGTCGCTAGATGCGGTCATACGCTTATACGTTTGAAGGAATGGAATAGGACAAGTAGCGGTCTCGTACTAAACGAGTGCTACTGCGGCTACTCTGTTTGTGTTCTTTGCGAGACCGACACAGTCATTGGCGCACAAACGGACTCGGGCCTCCATTTCCGCCGTAACTTCTACAAAAGTAAATACATGAAGTACGTGACGTTATACGAGTAGTTGCATTTTGTAGAATGAAATCGGGAAATGGAAGAAGTAAGTTTCGAATCAATGCGACCTCGCATTAGTTTTCTGAATTATAGATGTATTTGAAGTAACTTTGATCCTATATTAAAGGGAAAACTAAAGTTTCTGTAAAAGTTTTTTGTAAAGAATAAAATATCAAACTGTGTATTTTATCATCTCATTATATATGCAATAGTTCCATCAAATATACAAGCAAGAGCTCTGTTGGATTTGCTTTAATATTCATTTGTAGTGCATGCTTCGAAACTTCCTATTACTGTATTAATCCTATTCACCAATACACGTGTTACAATGAAGTTCAAGTGTCAAAAGTTTCTGCTGACTAACAAACTTCCATTCAATAACAACCCAATATTTTTTTCTTACAGTCCTTCGTTACAAATACTTATTTCTTTGAGACTGTTCTTTAGTGCCGCAATTCGCTCTACTTTTCTTCATAAAACGACACAAAGTATTTAGATACCTAAAGACTGGTTATATACACCAAACAATATTTACCACTACTATTTTCATTAAAGTATCTAATAAAGTTAATTTCCAGTTTGAATTCGCTCGGCAAAGTTCAAATACTACTGTACGAATGAATGATGTGGCTTTATTAAAGTCTATTGCCATTTAAATTTCATTAATTTCTTGCACGACAACGACGACAGAGAAATAGACGTAGAAACCTTTCTAAATGAGCGTTAAATCGTCCGAACGTATATCGATCAGTCGGCAACTTCCAGCAATAAATAATCATTAACCGAGCTTCGGCATTGTTTTATTTCGTCCGTTTTTCGTCGAAGGAGGCGAGGTTGGCCAATTAGCGCCACTAAATTAATCATTATAATTGATTGCGCGACGAATAATTCATCAATCTCATGAAGGAAGATCGAGGTGGAAAAGCGTCAGTTTCTCACACCGGAAAAAAAGGAAAGAAAGTAACCGCGAGCAGCTTGGGAATACACCGCCGCCGCCGTAAGGAATGTAAGTAACTGGAACGACCTCCATATTTTTAACCTCTTCTATTACAAAAAGGAACACAATAAGATGCGGGAAATGGTGGTAACCACTTTGGTCGATGCGAAAATAGAGGCCAGAATAATAGAGGCTGTGGCAATTAGTAGTGAGCAATGAAGGCGTGTAAAGACTACGCCACGAAAAGGGGGTGAAGTGCAAACAAAGGAAGTGCTGTGCAATTACTCGAGCAAAATTAGATTTTCTGGTGAGAAAATAAAAGTTCTCGGAGATTATCTACACAGATAGCGCAGTCTCACCAAAACTAAATTAATTTCTTAATGTAACATTCTGTTATTAACACCTAAATGAAGGGTTGTAATATCAAGGCTATTACAAAAACCACACTGCTCTCCAGTAATTTAGTAACCAAATAAAAGAGTTATTATTTTATTGCATTGAGAAAGTCCAGATAAACGATCTTATTTATCAAATAATAAAATCTTACTTGATTAAAATAATGCAAACACTAGACACATCCAATGTTGCTATGACTACATGTTATAATTCAATTAATCTATCATGTACCACTTTTGAAAAAGTTGGCGTGTTACGGTCTATGAGATTTTTCAATCTTTAGGAATTGACTGGTAGTCACATCATAGAAGTTTATATCGTAGTAATATCATAATCTAATATAAAGGATTTTCAAACAGTCTACAGAATTCCGCCTGGATGTCATCCATAGTAACGTGCTGTTAAAGCTTTACTATGCTTCTTCACAGAAAGACTCTAGAAAGATGCCATGAAGATCAACACCTTTTGAGATGTGTTCTACCAAATTCTAGACAGTATACTTAAAGCTATTCAGTACCAGATTACTTCAAGGATTTGGAGATTCAGATTACGACGTGTTGCAAACTGGAAAAGTGTCTGTTGCATAAAAAGTATAGCTTTGAATATAAACTAAATGAAAGTTGAATAAAAGAAAAGCGTATAATTAGAACATGAGAAAGATTATTACTGGGTGGAACCCTCACGGTATACACAAGGTTAGTACTGCGATCATGTTTTCGGCATACATTGAATTCTCTATGAGGTAGTATTTTACTAGATGAATAGTGGCTGGAATAAATTTACATGTGGTCCCATATACAGGGTGGCGCATTAGTGCGTGGAAGCTCGATATATCCGATATAAATGTTTTAAAAATATTATTGGAAAAAGATGGAGGTATTCTCAAGCTTCACATGTTAAGTATAAAAATATACAGGATGTTTTATAACAGCGTGCCACACCTTTCTTATGTATTTTTTAAGTGCAACGCTATACCTTTTTTGTGTTCTTAAAATCTGCTTACTTTTACGGGCCTTTTCATATAGGGTTTGTTGGATCTATACCGAGTATTAGTTAGAATGTTAGTTCCGGAAAAAAGGAAAATATACGAGCTTTTTCACACCATTACATGGTTTGGCTACGTCTTCTATTTTTGTTGGTTGGAGAATTGAACAAAAAGAATATTTCTTGTGTACAAGGGTCCTTAATTTTCCCATTAAATTTAAGCGGAGCACCCTATATTTTTATTTTTTTATTTGGATATATATTTATCGGCTCTTTCGTTTTTGTGCACCATTCCCGATACCTGACTCTTTGCGGTTAGAAGATATTTCACATGTGAAATAAAAATCAAACAATAAACTAGCAGATTATCATGCATCGATCAAATAACATGAAATTTGAGCAGTGGCTAACAACAGAGCTACTTCTAAATATATCAGAAAAATCTCTTATTGTAATGAATAATGCTTCATACCATAGCATTATAATAAATAACCCTCTACATTATCGAGAAAACAAGCAATTAGGGACTGGTTGAATAAAAATAATATACATTTTTTATCCAATTTGACAAAATACCAATTGCTGGATTTGGTAAAGCGAAATAAGACTGAGTAGAAGTACGCAGCCGTTGATCTGTTTAAACTGCCACATCACTGTGATTTCAATGCTATTGAATTAATTTGGGCTTCAGCAAAATGTTGTTATAGGAAATATATTGGTTGAGATGGTTATCGAGATGAAAGAATGTTCTTAGTATATACAGGATGGTGCACCATATTCCCGTCGGTTTATATACGAAAAACGGTAAAGTAGTAAAAATTCATCAAAACCTACTTTTGAAAAATAAATGGTAAGAAATTAATCTTTGAAATTAAAGGTTATAAATTACTAAAAAACTAGAAGAGATGGATATAGGAAACCCTAGTGCCGTTTTCAAAACAATTGAAATTATAATCTAAATGCGGTTCTAGATACAGGATGTTCCATTTAATATAAGAAAATTAGTTGACTTTAACATTAAACAAAACAGAAATATTGTTTTAAACACCGTACATAATTTCTAGATATCAACTTTAATTTGTTATAAACTTTAATCCTTTGAATAAACAATAAATACATTTTAAAAAATTTGCTCAAATATGTAAACCAGAAATGTCTCTTAAATTTTTATCTTCATTTTCAAAAATAGTAAAACATCTCGAAAGCAGGATGAGTTAGGTATAGAGTACACAACAGTAAGTGGCCTTTATTTAGCCTACAGTACCAACATATGCACTAATATACAGGGTGTTCCGTTTAAATTTTCATAACTTTGGTGCGTAACTTTTTTGTATCACTCTGTATATATTCAAATAACATTAAAATGTGCTTCTAATGAACCTAAAACCCTGCGGAAAGTTACTCGAAGTATTATTAAACGTTCTGAATTATGCATAGCAAACAATGGTCGCCATTTTGAAGATTCTCTATAAATTTTAAAATTGAGATTTGTTGTTTTTTGTATTTCATTTGATATTGTTTGGGTTCATGCAAGTCTACTTGATTAAAATATAAAACTGTTAATTAAAGTAGTATTTCGATATTTAATTATAGGTTATGTTATATGGATGAAAAGAGGATAAAAAACTTTATTTAGTGGTATAAAAATCCAATATGGCGCCTATTTAACTTAAGAAAGTTGTTATGGCTATCTCGAAAGCCGCCATTTTGAATTTCTGTTTGATATTGATTTTGAATTGCTTGTATCGAGCATATTGCTTTTTATATGAAACTTTTTTTCGTAACTTTTATACTTACGGAGATATTCGACATAGAAGAAAATGGCGATTTTTGATTTTTTTGACAACTTCTGAATGCTTCGAAATTTAGAATTTTTAAAAACAGATTCTAGATCAGCGCATAAAATTGCAAAAAATTGCCCATTTACACAAATCTCTATCTTCAATAATAAGGAAGATGCCCATGCAATCCCACCCGATTTGGGACACCCTGTATATATTGACTGAAATATTGGAATATTGCAGCCAAATTACTTGGAAAAATTGTGTACAGCACTCAAACAATTTAATTAAGAATTGGTACAAATAAGAAGAGCGAAATCGACCATAGGGAGTCGTCAACTTCAGAAGCAGAAGCAGAAAATGATTAGTGCATTATTGAAAAAAAATATTTATGTACTTGGCGTGTTGACAATTATCAAAGTTTTTGGTGTCCTGTGGGTGATAATGAATTAGTGTTGTACTTCAGCACCAAGAGATCCAGAGAATATTTGTGATTACTATAATTTCTTGTTCGGTTAATCAAAATCTAAAAAGGGCAAAGTAATAGTTATTATTACTGACACCCAGAAAATGCAGTCTGTATATATTTCGTATTCCCACAATACCCTAGTTTAATTTTTCATGAGTGCGTCTGATTTATGGAACAAAGGACGGTCGAACTCATACAGAAACTTACGACTCGGTCTTAGATAGCCCCGAGAAGACTCCTGTGTCGAACTGAAACATAGTTAATTCGGTAAATGTTACGTAAAATCTGATTCCGCTTCAACTATGCGGAATATGAAAGTTTTAGGTGGGCTCTGGCAGTCCGAAGAGTTGTTGAGGTAACTACCAGAAACATCGAAGAGAAAAGCCTAGCGGCGAAGACCGGAAGGTTATTTGCGAATATCGTTTCGCTTCACCGACCAACTGTCTGCACCTAAACCGCCGCCACCACTTTAAAAGCTTCCCCGTAATGGCTGGAATTTGGGTGAAGCCGCAGTTAGGAAAGAAATCCGACCGTAAAGCGCTGGTGTAAAACTAAACAGTTTGATGTGATTACAGAATCAAAGCTAGTGTTGTACTTGAAGAAATGTAATAGCCCTTCATAACATTTGTTTAAGTATATTCCGTTTTAGTGTGCGTACAAGGTATACGGAGATGGGATTTTTCGTTACATTTAACGATAAGAATGTTACAGTTGCGGGTATGCTAAAGTAATTATTCGTGAAATCCTCGTAGCTAATATTGCTGCGCTATTGAAGATAGAATTACATTTGTACGTATAGGATGCCGGGTCCATTTAAAGAACAATTGTACTATTATTGCAAGCGGAGATACGAACATATGTATGTATACCTTTCAGGAAAATGTGCTGACAAACTGCATGCCACACGCACGAAAACAAACTGAGTGATAGCTAAAAAATAATAGATTTCTATGCTTTAACAGCTGAACAGTAACAGTGACAATAAATTATTTTATCCATTAACGCTCCTTACGGTAAAAGTAAGGTACGGGCGAAGGAAACGAAAAGTGTACAAGAAGATATTTTAACAGGAACTTTGGTAATAAAGGGAAATAGAGAGAGCGCATTGTGCAAGTTAATTGTAATTCTAATGAATTTGCGTAGATGGTGCTTGCTTCGCTTCTGTTCACGATATTCAGTGAATGTGCATAATAGTAGAGTAATTTTCTTTTAAATGCATTCAACTCTTGGTAAAGGTAGGGGAGAGTGGGCATGAAAGGGACATTTATAGAAAAATCGACAAAATACAAATAAGGAACAATTTACTTAAAAAATAATCGTACAGGCGCATACATTACACGTTTACCCTGGATATATGTAAATATAAACATAAACAGTTTAAACTAAAATCATTATTTTTATTATTGAAGAAATTTTGATTTTTGTCCCTTTCAAAACTGGGGTAGGATTGAAAGGGACAGCTTTAGTGATGAAAGGGACACTTTTATTAGGCCGTTTAACAGAATGCCATTCCTTGAAAATCTATCTGAAAATAGTGAATGCCCTTCATTCTATCAGTTCCGTTGCTTATATTTGGTGTTGGAACCTTCATTTCGATATCAGTTATATCTATATCAGCAATATCAGCTGGCTCAGGATAAATAAAGTGAAAAGAGTCACTCTTCTTTTTTAAAAATTTCACTGTAAATTCAGTGTCACTTAACATATTAATTATTATTCCAATTGCAAATTTTTTCGTCTTTTTCGTAAAAAACTTGACTAAAACGTAATTTCCTATTTCGAATACGTCACTGGATTCTTCGATTTCATGTTCTTCAAATTCTTCGTGGTATGATTCAATATCACTTTCTGCGTATTTCACAGACATGTCGCTATCGCTGCTTTCAGAGGCTATTTTTCTTTTCGATTTTTCTTTCCTTGCTTTTAATTCAAGTTTCTTTCTCTCTTTTGTCTGTTTTTCAAGTTGTTCTTGTTCTAATTTTTCCTTTTCGGGCGTATCTGTCAAAATTCTCGAGTATCCTTTTTTGCGTCTTTGTACAGGGTTCTGAAGTGGCATAGCTTTGGGGAAGGGCCTCACAGATTCAGGTGATATAGGACTGTCTACTATAGGAGTACTAGTCGAAGGCAAGGAAATACAAGAAGAAATGGAAGTATCACCAAATGAAGTCGTTGCTTCTTCGTTTTTGCGATCAGCAGGGCGATCGGATACATAACAGGTTAAAAAATCATCTTCACTAAAATTGTTAGAATTCAGTGGAAATATCCTTGTTTTAGCAAAAGCCATTTGAATATTTTTTATAGTAAAGGCACTCTCGTACGCTAATTTCGCAAATTTTGGCAAATGGTAAATGTTAACTGTTTTACCTGGATTCGATGTCAACCAATTATTTTGTGCAATTTTAAAGTAATTTTTGAATGGTCCATATACACTGACATCGAGCGGTTGCAGCTTGTGGCTGCAGTGGGGTGGAAAGGTAACAATTATCACCCAATTTTTTCTGGCATTTGCTACGACATTCAAATTAATATGGCTTTCGTGATTATCGATCATTAATAAAACAGGAGCCTCCTTACTAGGCTTCGAATGTTTAATGAAGTGTTCAAAAGCTATGGAGAAGTTATCACCAGTCATCCATCCACTTTTGTTGCAAAGCGCAATGCTACCTGTAGGTCCACCTTCGACCATTAATTCGGAGAACCTTACCCGCGGAAAGATGAAGACTGGAGGAACAGTGTTTCCGCTTGCAGAAATAAACGCCAACATAGTCACCAGTTGGCCGCGTTCCGCTGATGACGCTTGAGCAACTTGCTTGATCCCTCGTTGGGTTATGACTTTTGGTTGGTCAGCTACAGTGCATAATCCAGTTTCATCACCGTTATATATGCGGTCCGCAGTAAACTGGTATTTTTTCAAAATACTTTCAATATTTTCATAAAATTTGCTTACATTCGTTGGATTAAACGACGTAGCTCGAGCTAAACTTGTTTTCTCAGGTTGGCGCAATGAAATATCCTTATGACGTTTAAATAAACCTCGAAGCCAGTCTACTCCCCCCTTTTCTCGAGATTGCCAGGTAGGTGGAATTTCTTTATTTAACGATTTTGCATAATCAAAAGCCAATTGCCTGGTCTGCACAGCTGTTAAGCCATAAGCCATCTTCGATGCAGTTTTTAGGTATTGGCATAATAATTCTTCTTCAGCTTTAGAAAAGGCTCTCCTGTTACCAATATCAGGTGCGTGTGTAAAGTCGGATACTTGCGGTAAAGATTTGGCTTTTAGCACAAGTCTGGCCAAATAGGACTTCCCTATGCCATACACCTCCGCAACGGATCTTACAGACATGTTTTTTTCAATTACTGTTTTA
>SMLS01050299.1:0-10968 GCA_004785975.1 Popillia japonica | reverse complement strand
AAAACTGATAGGAAAAGTGTTAGTGGTTCAGTGATTTTCTATTGTGGGAATGCGATTTCATGGTTTTCAAGAAAACAACACTCAGTGTCACTATCATCATGTGAAGCAGAATATATTGCAGCGAGTGATACGGTATCTGAACTGCTACATATTAAAGGTGTACTTGAAGATATGAATAATAGGAATATCACAGAGAGTTATTTGTTGTTAGATAATCAAAGTGCGATGCATATGATTTCTAATTATGAAAACAGTAAAAGATCAAAGCACATAGATATAAGAGCTCATTTTATAAAAGACGTTTTGCAGAAAGATCAAATGAAACTAATGTATGTAAAATCGGAAAATAATATTGCAGATATCCTAACAAAATCACTTGTACCATCTAAATATGTATATTTAAGAAGAATGCTAGGAATATCGGAAATATAAAGCAAACTAAATATACATACATTAAATCTGAAATATTAAAATTTTAAGTTTAGGCACTCAAAATTTAGAGGGGGTGTTGAAGTATATTTTAGTTTACGTTGTTGTAGTTTAGCTACACAATATATGTTTCTATTAGTATATAGTAGTCTGTGAGTACAAAGAATGTAATGTCATTATATAAGTTATGTCATGTAAATAAAATAATTAAAATAGCACTGATAGTTGTGATATAAATAGAATACATAACTAAGACAAATCGTAAAAAGTACCAACTGTAATCATGTCTTAGGTTAAATGGAAGCATTATAAGTGCAAAAGGGAGTAAAATCCTCATCATTCTTTATGATTTTTTATGAGTCGTCTCAAATAACAGCTTTTCTTGTGTGCATTGTATTCTGCGTACTTTCCTCAGTCACGACTTTTTGTTTTTCCACTGTAATCCACTTATACATAGATTGCCTCACCCTCGGTATGCAGTACACGTCTTATGGGAATTCGATACACGGTTGCCAAATCGTCCAATCAGCTGTACTTTATTTCCGGTTTAATTATTTGACATTTCAGACGATCAAATCATAACCTTTATTTACATTTCATACTAAAACCAACTAAAACATAAATAATAATAGACGTTTTCGAGTATACATTGATTTTAACCAATTATTTCTTTATTGTGTTCGATCTGATGTGATGGTTCCAACCTGGTTGAATAGATTTTAGCCGGAGTTGGGACATGGGTATTAAACGTTTTCAATTGTATATATAATTGTTATTGTTTCGATAATTTAGTGCAAACGTTGAGTAGAAGCGGAGTTCTTACTGAAAAGCCGACTCGTAATGTAAAACGCATTATAAAAATCACCAGATATTTATCAGCGCATGCTTGCAATCGAAAACATTTTGCACGTACATATAATTATTTATTTAAGAATCAGTGAAAAAGCGCATAATTTTATTAATTTTTACTCATTATTAATGTTATTTATATTTTGGAACGTTTATTTATACAATTTATAAAAATAAAAAACGATATGTAGATGCATGTAGATGTGGGGGAGATGGGGATATTGTTCTTTTTGTTTCTTGTCTTTTGATTTGCTAGTCTGTTTAGGAAATTGTGATTAATGTAATGTATGCACGTCTTTTATTAATTTTTCTTCATTACTGATGGATCTGAAGGAAGAGCATCATTTAGATGATTTAGATCCATTTAGGCAGGTATTGATTTATTGTTTAGGTGACACTCTATACTATGTATAATTATGATTTATGATCTGCTTAATAAACTCACTATTATTATTATTATATAATCCTTAACCGATAGCAGTTGCAAAAATAGCTGAAATTATACAAGTCCTTATATAATACAATAATATTTAGGAAAAGAATATCAATTCCACACACGCAGGTGTGCTGTCAAATTATCCAATCAGTCGAGGAATCGGTTTGATCTTCCGAATATGAATTTGTTGCATTTCCTTTTCAATATTTTTTACATGCCAATAGTAAGAAGTACATACATTGTACCTTCTCTTCTAAATTTCTTAACCTGTCGTAAGTATTTAGGCCTCCACTGAATAAGGTCATCTCGTTCGATGAGTATACTTTTCTATCTTACTTTTTTAAATTCTAAAACCCATATCGTGTAACAGTCTATGTAAAGTTGCTTGACTAGTGTCGGGCAGATCATCATCAGCATAGACAACAGCATGAATTGTATTTTATATAGGTGCCATATTTTTTATAAAACAACTATGCGATTATGACTTATGTCGAATATGTGCTTGTGTGGTCTGATCATGTGTATGTCATCGGTCATTTTCTTTTTAGGTTGTTTTGGATTTATAATGGTAATGTTGTTTGTAATGCATAGTTGCATTATTACATCCTATACTGCATACCGAGGCTGAGACGATCTATAGTTTCTTTTTATATTTCCGGTTTTTGCTTTTAAGTAACTACAAAAGTCTACTCCTTGATTTTATCTATTTCAATATATACATTTAATTCAATAGAAATTAAGTATGGTTGCACTACTACTAGTTTTAGTAATGTGAAAATCGTTTGTACTACGACGGACAATTTATTTATCTTTTTTTAATACCACTGACTCACTGTTCGCAGAATTCAAATTACTCTCATGTGTATTTTGCAAGAGAAGATATTCCGAATACCTTTAATCTGTCTGCTATTAGTTCATTAAATCGTGTAGTTTCAATTTACATCTACAGATTTTACCATATAATTGCGCTCTTCCCCTAAATATTTAGGCACGGCATATCTCATTCCGATTTCATTAGCTAAACGTTAAACATATTCCCAGTTGTGTACGTATTCTAAATTCCAGAGGTAACAAGGGGGCTCCGTATATAGTAGACGATAGATTACAATTTGGCAAAGTAACTAATTTTAGAAATGAATAATTTAACAGAATTTCTGACATTCAATATCTGCTAACAAGATTTATAGGATGACTGGATTTTCATGTTTGCTGTCCTAAAACCAATTAGTATTCCAATAAATCCATTTGCATTTCTGAATTTTATTTGAAAAGAACACAATGCGCGTAATATTTGTAAATAATTCTTCGTCAAACTTTATATGTGTTATTAAATATTTGACCGATAGTGTATGTGTACTACTTATTTAATAGGGTGCGGAGAAATGGAAAAAAATTCGGCTTATTGTGTGGGGTTGGATTATGTGACGATAACGTTAAAAAATTAGCTCGATAAAAATGGTTTTAAGCCAAATTACTGATACATACATATAGCCCGCATGAAATGTAAAATGTTTGCAAGTGTAACACCTAAAAAAAAACTCATATTGACACGGCAGCTGATATGCCTCTAAGCTTATCATTTATTTAAATACAGATGCAGAAGTTTTCCGTCGCATGCTACTATGAAAAAATCAATAGGATGGAGAAATTGCAGGTGCTCCCATCACACAAGTAACCGTAAATGAACTTGGATGTATTTCCATTTAATTTCGCACGTAGGCGTTAAAAGAAACGCGACGCGAGTTGATTCAGACGTGCAATTAAAGTCATTTCAGATTTATCGCCGTCAATTATACATCCTTTAATGCAATGAATAACCAATCGCACCATAGCTTCGACGTTTCATTAATATTTAATCCTTCTTCTTTTGCGTTCCTAGCATTGCATTGTTGACAATAAAACCGCTATCCTCAACAAACGTCCTACAAATTTGTTCTATGAGGAAAATGCAGCTTTAGTATTCTGTTTTGTGTGCGGGATTGAGGTTGACTTAAGTTGTGTAATGTGTTAATTATATTCAGACAATTAACTGCCGACATGTGGCCAATTTACTATTTGCTTCGGTTGTATCTAAAGCAGGCTTCTGCTCATAGTCTTTGTGGTTTGTTTACTGGCGGCAGACATTGTTGAGCTGTGTGAATATTTACCGGTTTTGTGTTATTTTTCAGGCAATTCGATATACAAATGCGCTAATAAGACATGTTTGGTGACAGTTACTTTTACTTTGATGATAAATGAAAGAGAATTATTATTTTGGATTGATGATCTGTCCAAACGAATGAGAGCTACCTATAATTTTGTTCTACCCTAAACGAACACGATTCGTTCTATTACTAAGAAATTCTGTCAGCAGCTTCCTCAAATCTTCTTCAAATCGATACTTGATGAGTTACCGTGTCCAATGTTTTTTGTGGTCTAACCGTACGCAAATTTATTCGAAAGGGCTATTTTTGGATAATGGTACTACAAAAGCCTTCTTCCAATAATCAGGGAAAGCACCAATCAAAATACCAAAATATATCGTATGAGTTATATAGCATATCAGCAACCGTAAAACAAACTTTACGGCGAATTCGTGGATAGTTAGCAGTGTGATTTATTCAGGAATACGTACGGCTAACCAATATTAAAATTTATCAGAATATTATAATACGTATTACTGTAAAAGTAGCCGATTTCGTTCACAATTACACCATTTGGGTTGGCCGGACACTGGCCACTGGCAGAAAGTTAATCAACGAAAATTATGATTTATTATCATTATTTTAACTTAATGATATGGTAACGTAGCTTAGATATATTCTGCATTTACAACATGCGTACTTAGTTTTCCCAGCCTTTTTATTGACACAGAATCATTCATTCTTCTACTTTGTATTTGTGTAGCAATTATTCAAAACTAACGAAGTTAAAACACTGAATCCAATGTCTGCCACCATAGTACCTAAACGTACATCATTCGATTTTTTTATTGTCTCTCATTAAAGCGCTTCCGATATTATTTATCGACTGTTTATACTCTCCTACATTAATGTTCGACGTTACTAATTCATGTACATTTTCCTCTTTGTAGGTAGATACGACTTTGCTTAATTTGAATATGCTAATTTTGTTTCCCATGGCGCCAGCGGTACACCGGCTCGGACTATTAAAATCAGCTTCACGTATATTAAAAAAAGGGAACGGCGCTTTTGGTCCGAACGCCAAAAAAATTATATATCATCTAAAACTATTGGTTAGACATTTATGTAGAAAAATGGAAATGATTTCATAACGTTTTAAGTAGGAGACGTGTTGACGACGTGGGCTTAAGTTTTGGCTCATAAACGTACGCATATTTTAATGTCCCATTTTATATCTACATAGCTGTGTTCAATATTAATGAAGATAAATTTATAGTCGCTAAAGATATCTCCGATCAATTCAGTTCGATTAACAAACAAGGACAGTTATTTAGTTCATACGATTCTATTGTCGATTTCAATTACTCAATGTTTAAAAATACGTAATTCTGATATGTCGTCATTTGCGAATATATATTTATTTTATGTTGGCATAAATCATAACGAAAGAGATCAAATTTTCTCAATAAATGCTATTCAATTTATCAAATTTAATATCAATATCAAATACGCATTTAAACGGTTGTACTATGATAGTTGTCATTCTAAATTAAACACGGAAAGAATGACAACAGCAATCACTATTTTTGCGGAAAATAATCTATAATCTAGGTAGGTATATTAAAATAACAGAATGTAGGTGCTTTACATATGTAGGTACACTCATGGAAAGTAAAGGTTGGACACTTTCAATACGTTGCTATTATATAGAAACTGTCCAATCTTTACTTTCCATGAGTGTACATACTATTTAGTTTGCTTTCCACGTATGAAAAACAATGAAATAAAAAAATAGTTCTCAGAGATAATTTTGGGTCCGCTGATCTCTCTCTCAGGGGTGTTCACAAGTTTTAGCACTGGTGTATCATCAAATAAATTAACAAACATAAAAAAAATCACCTCTCTCAATAAGACAAACAATTTAATTATAAACAATTTTATTATAATTTACACAGAAAACAATAATAAAAAAAAATTAATTTTTGATAATCAGCAATACTAATTGAGTTCAATTAAACCTCTTATTAACAAAAATGTACTTAATTCTAACAAATAAATTATTTAAAATTGACAATTCTCATCACGGACGACCTCTATCGTAGTATTAACCAATTTTAAAATTTAAAAAAAAACCTAATTTATCGGCCGTGTCTTATTGCTTTGAATAATTTAATTCAAGGTCAACTTAAAAAAAAATCGGGTTTGGCGTCTGTTTTGAATATTTTATAATAGTACTATTAATTCACGAAGTTATTTAGTTAAAATCTCTAGAATCGACGTTGAAATAAGTATTTAGTGAATAATAAATGTCGGAATGGATCAAAGATGCAACAATTAAAGAATAGGAAAATTCTAACCTTACTTTCGAAAATCAACCTCTCTCAGGAATTACAGCCTTGGAAAATGGGAATAACAGGATACAAGGTGTAGATTAGCCAGTTCTAGGTGTTGGAAAATAAAGTAATGATTAATAAATCAATTCAACATAAAAATAATTTCAGATACAACTCATACGAAAATTGTTAGCGTCCTTTTTAGAAGAAAAAAAAATCACAACCAGTTATCACGTTGACGACCAAAAACATACTAACCCAGTTATTCAAATTTTTCTCAAAAATGATATCAAATCGAAGATTTCCATTGGCGAAAATGGAAAACAATTTTGATACTGACATCTTGAAGACACATAAAAAAACCAATTTTCCTTAGTTTAATTATTTTTTCGGTTAGCTTCCACTAATGAATTTTCTGACGTTATTAACTTATAACGTATATGTATATGATTTCAGATACCTATTTTAACAAAATATTTTGCATTAATTAAAACATTTGGCCGTTACAAAAGTTTATCTTGATGACATTACTCTGGTGAGTCCTTGTTTACTTAATTTCTATCGGAATGCCTAAATTATTGTTTAAATTTTACATAAATAAATTAGATTTAGATTTTTCGTAATAATTAATGAATTTCTATGCTCTCCAACCTGGTTTAACCTCTCTGATGCTCGGTCTCTTGCTACAATCTGACTATCCTTGTCACATTGAACCGAACAAAAGCTAGGTCTCCCCGAAGTTTTCCAGCTGGTCTTAAATACTTAATTTCTATCTAACCCCTCGTACAAGTATTATTGTCATTAAAAAAAAAAATAGTGCTGAAATTGTCTCTATACAGTATAGACATATATGCTTAAGTACAAAAATGTCAGCCACGGAGATATTACGGAAACTATTGTTTTTTGCTTCATTAGAAGGGCTCCCCACTATGATTTCGTCGTAGTAATAAATAAAACAAAATACAAAAATAATTGCCGTTTTGCTACTAATATGCGAAAACGCAGAAATCTTCTGACGGATAAGTGGATGAAAGATATCTGTAAGTTACGCTCACTTGACATGTCAACCAGGTTAGAGGCGAAAGTATTCTGAGCAACCGTCGCCTCAAGCGTAGTTGACTCGTTGCCACTCCTGACGCACCCACTTGCATTGGTGAAAAGACGTCGAGTTTGTAACCTGGAAGCCCTCAAAATAGAGCCTTGGACATTGGAAGCATTCCATATCATTTAACTGTTTTTGATATATAATTATGTACATGTTTTCTTGTTCATATTTCCTTTAATCACAGATTATTAAAAAATGTTTTGTTAAATAAATTTTTAAACTTAAAAACGGTGGCAAAATATGCTACAATAAATTACTAAGGAAAGGTTGAATGTATATATCAACAAAATATAAAAAATTTTAAGATATATTGTTTGAACCTTCTAGAAACTACCATGTGATCTAAATGATAAAATCTCTTGGAAGTCCATTGGTAGCTGTAGTTGAAGTTGACAGTTTGTAGTTTCATTATCAACAAGTAAAGTAAAGTGTACAATCTCTGTCCACTTTACGAGCATAATCTCCACTTAGATCTTTGTCTCATTTCGACAAATTCATAAAAATTTTTAGACATTTTCTGGTGCAGTTTTCAGACACTAATACAGTTCCTTTCGAACCCTTCTCTTCTAGTTAAACCAATCGAGAGATCGAAGTAAATTAAATGGATTCAAGCTTGATTTGATATAATGGCTAGTAAAATTGAGGAACATATTTTTTTATTTCAAATTAGTAGTAAATGATCTACTGATACGTAATGCGTTGAAAGACATCAACAGATTATTAAAATCGTCAATTTATGTGTGGCTGTGGTCCTTAAATTCCAGAAACTTCTATACTACCACGTCCAAATTGCTGCAAAGATATCCCACATTGTGAAAATTAGCACATGTACTCTTGAGGTGCACAGTGTTTAATCAAAATTAAAGGGCTAATGTGATTCGTCCAGTCATATACAGAAGAATTCTTTGCGTTTTTGAATTTGTGCCTTACAATCACTTGGATCGTAGTAGTGCTAAGAGAATATCATCTTCAAAATCATGGTCATATGTATCATGTATGTGTATCATAAACATTTTCCAGTTCCGTAACAATTTGCAACTGGATTTTGGCAGGTATCCTGCACCATCAACAGACGAGATTTCGGAAATAATTCTTGGCATTTTTATTTAATATTGCAACGAAGCAGCAAACACATTTACACAACAAGCCCTACAGTAATAATCGTGGCAAGTTAAATAGGTTAGCAGGCCATTGCAGCTACATCCACAACAAAATAGTTGTTACTGACAACATCGTTGAAACTTGCTCTAATTCTATATTTTCTTAACAACTGCACAGGTTGTATTGAGCATAGACAAAGGTTTAGAATCTCGAATGTCTGATAGTCAAGCAGCCATCGGGGCGCTGAACTCAAATATTATCAACTCAGTGATGGTTTGAGAGTGTGTAGACCAACTAAATGAGGCAGGCAAGAGGAACAAGATAACACTACTGTGGGCTCCGGAACAAACAGATGTGAAAGGAAACGAGATAACAGACAATTTTCGCTAAGTAGTAGGCGAAAATATCTTTTTTGGCGCCAAGACCTATGCTACGGTATGAGACAAGCTAAAACTCTTCTGGGAACAAGTAACCATAAGGAATCTTTAGAATGCATTACCCTCAGCAAAACGAATTTTACAGGGATCCTATGGGACCACTGCAGGCTGAATGGATACTTAACTAGGCTTGGAATAACGAACGAAGCCGAATGTAGATTTTGTGGGGAAAGGGATAAAAGATCCATTTAATCGGACTAATCGGTCAGCTGTAAATACAGCGAAAATAGGAAACACAATACACCTATGGAAAAATGTATGGAGCACCCTATACATGGCTCAAAATTCTCCATTCTTCAAAAATTATCTCCTTTAGTTCTCTTTGTGGTTTACGTTTCTAAATGGACACTTTCTGCTTTAGTATTGCCCACAACTCGGGGATAAATCTGGAGTCTGAAAAGGGCATGGAAGGAGGGGAACATCATTACCTGTGAACCACTCTGTAGTCTTTTGCTGGATGGCGAAGAGCATATTTTGATAGATTTTGAAATAAGTCGCTGTACACATTCATTAAGTTTAAGTATTATATTTCAAACAATTTTATAGAAGGTATTTTAAAGATATTTCATTTTAATTTAATATGTGCTCCATACATTCTTGCATGTAGATCTCTTAGGTCGCAGTGTATCATCACTCTCAACACTACATACATACCTCCAATCATGAATCAAAAATCGAAATATTTCGTCTAGGCAGAAAATATAAGATCTGAACAATTTTAATATTGTGCAAGTACCATACGCACGGAAATGTTTTAAGTTAAGCTTAGCTCCAAATATTCTTTTGCAGTAAATTGTTTTCTTCGCGTCACATTTTTACTTTATTAGGAACCATTGAAATATTTATTTGGTTAATCTGATTTGGAATCAACATCTACAAATGTTTTATTTCTAAGTTTAATTTTGTAAACGCTGAAGAACTTAACTAGATAGAAGTAATCTTGTACATACATCCCACTTCATGTGCTTTTTCTTAACACTATGTTATAGCATTTTATAGTTGCTCTGCTTAAATAGCGTTACATGCCTTATGACACAAACGAATTAGCATATACACTGACCTGCTCTAAACCGTACATGTTCAATAAGGAAGTTAACTTCATTGTGTTAATAAAAGCTGTTGTCGTGCCATAATTAACATTGTAATTAAATCCATTGGCAAAACAACACTACGCGTATTACCACACCTAAGTATCAATTGTTTTCTTAAACGCCAACGCAGCGCAGCGGCTTATCAACACATATTTTCGTTTGCATATTCATTTTATTTTTAACATTCTCTATGTGTGTAATTAAATAATAAAAAACACCTTAATATAATTATAGCTATTACGTACGGCTTCAACTACAATAGCACTAACCATAAGTATCTCTTGTTTCAGGTACGTCAATAAAGAAATTGGATGGATATCATCCGTAAGTACCATTGAAGCTCACAATGAAACTGCTTTTTCGTTTCTTGAAATATCTACTTCATTAAGATTAATGACACAAAGGGATTTTTATATTATACTTTATGAACATAAAGCTGTTCTCTGTTAGAACTAAGGAGGAACAATAGATGAAATCCGATATTCATGTTATATATAATAGGAAACCGCTACTGAATAGAAGACCATGATATTCGCGCTAAAAGATTAAAGAAATTATTAATGTCTCGCTAGACATATTTGCTGTAATACTTATCTATAGGTCATGAATGAAATTAGTTATGTGTATATATAACATAGAAACTTTCGAAATTATATCTAACTAGTGATATCCATTAGTGATAATAGACGTCGCTCTCCACTTTGATCACAAAATCCACTTTCGTTAATAAGTAGTTTGTAGAATGCTTCCAATAGCCAATAATTTCAAACGACTATATGTATACCTACATATACATATGTACCATCTTTTTCAAATTAATTGCGAATCGAAGCGCGACAAGTTTTGGATCGATATGCAACTAAAACTACACGAATTTGCACACATAGCGATGCGTAATTCAGAATTTTTCGTAGATAGTTTGTAATTATTATTTTATTGTGTAGTACTGTTTCGTAATTTTTTATAATTTAGAACAGAATCTATATAATTATAGTAAATTATAAAGTTATGGCAGTAATATTTCCTGAAGGTTTCAGAAAAAAATTGGATAATAGTAATACATA